>UESW01001715.1:355203-377315 GCA_900491605.1 Calamus simplicifolius | reverse complement strand
GCCGAGATTAGCAAGGCTGAGCCCGATCTGGTAGCAATATCCTTAGGCCCAGATCCAGCCTGGCGTAGATCCAACCACAGTTATATATAATAGTTATATAATATATTTAATATACATGCATCTTATAAAACAACCAACCCCTGACAACAGCCTAACAGGCAGAGCAACAAATTACCGCAATGCAATTCAAGGGTTTTAGATGAGCCTATTGCATATGAGTTTGTTGGAGAAGCTTGAATACAAGGGAATAGAGCAGGGAAAAGATTCATGCATCAGGCAGCTGCACCACACTCGATGATTGACGCGTGCCACTTGCACTCACATGCCAAAACAAAAAAAAAAGCTGATTTTATTTCTGACATGCGAAATGCATGCAATGCGCATTAATTATCGAGATCGATGCACACTTATTGTATTGCCTCCAGTGCAGCAAGATTTTTCCATAAAGCAGCTAGGTCCCGTCATTTCACGTGAGAGATCGGATCGATTTCTCAAGCCCATTCTCTAATGGGCCTAATTTGGCGCCCAAACGTCGCCCTACCTCGGGTAGCCCACAAGAGGGAGACCTATTTCCCGCGCAAGGCGGTCTTCGATATCGCCTCTCCTCGAGCCTTCTCGTCTTTGAATTGTCTTGGAAGCTTTGGGATAGAAACCCTACAATGGCGAAGACCCGAAGACCCAGCGGCGGCTCCTCATGTCCAGAGGCTGTGGATGAGACGAGAAAAAGAGTGGACTCCACCTCCAATAGAAAGCGTTTGAGATCCCAAGGCCTGACCACGGCGACCACCAGTGGCGACAGCTGCGTCGGAAACGTGAGATGCCCCTCGCTCTTTTTCCCTTGCTTTGTAATCATTTTACTTTTGATATGATTTCGATCCATCGTTCCGATGTTAGAGGTCTATTAACAATCTACACAATATGTATAGAATTAATAGATAGGATCTTTGTATTACCTCCAGTCATTGCTTTCGATCTACCTCTAGAAGATCTGAATCAGGATCTTGATCTTTCTCTTGATGGATCTCGATCTTCCTCTTGGTGAATCTTGATCTTCCCCTTGATCTAAATCAGCTGCAGATCTACCGCTTCGGGATCTTGATTGAGTGCTTCCAATCAATGAGCTATCTCACTCTGATGGTGTATGCCCTCAGGATATGCTCTTGATCAGAGACCCAACACCTCCGCTTCTTTCTGGTTTTTCTTTCGATGACATTGTGTTGTCAAAAGCCTTAGAAGGGATCTCTATTTAAAGAGATTCCTCAATTTGCTTCTACCGCCTGCTCCCATCAAAGTAGGCATTTAACATTTAAGGAGCTATCGTTATCACTTATTAATTAGTGGATGGCGTTGAAATTATCCGCAAACGATCGCAATAAAATAGGACCATCTATTGCAAAGGACCATCTATTGCAACGGGTTATTACATTCTTCCACTTGGTCCGTATATTTTATCAACACTGAATAAGAAACTAAATACATGAATCATAGCGATAGGTCCTCTATAATTAAGTATTATCTTCTATGTATTACAATGCATTCAATTTCTTTACCACTATTCCAAATGTGACAACATAAATAATGAATAAACCATATGTTTATTCAGAGTCCAAAAGAAAAGTTTATCATTTCTCAAAAGTCAAATAACGTGTACACCTGAATGAGAAATAAACAATAATTTAAATAAGAGTTTCTTTGTACAAACTGTTATTCATGCAATTATATCATGGAACCAACTTCCATTCGTATCACATGATCCTTAAAATTCTTAATTGGCATGCCTTTAGTCAAAGGATCAGCTATCATCAATTCAGTGCTAACGTGTTCTATGACCACTTTGTTTTCTTTAACACGTTCTCTTATGGCTAAATACTTAATGTCGATATGTTTACTTCGACTACCACTCTTATGATTTTTAGCCAAAATATAGCAGCTGAATTGTCACAGTATAGTTTAATTGGCCTAGCAATAGAGTCGATAATTCTAAGCCCTGAGACGAAACTCTTCAACCATACACCTTGCGATGTAGCCTCAAAACAAGCAACGAACTCCACTTCCATAGTAGAGGTAGCAGTCAAAGTCTGCTTTGCACTCCTCCATGATATGGCTCCACCAGCTAACATAAATATAAATTCTGATGTTGATTTTCGAGAATCAACGTAGCCAGCAAAGTCCGAATCTGAGTAGCCCTCTATCTCCAAATGATCAGTTCGTCTATACATGAGCATGTAGTTCTTGGTCCCTTGAAGATACCTCATGACCTTTCTAGCAGCTCTCAAGTGGTCTAAACCTGGATTACTCTAATATCTTCCCAACATTCCTACTGCAAATGCAATGTCAGGTATTGTGCAAACCTGAGCATACATTAGACTTCCAACAGCTGAAGCATATGGAATGTTGTGCATCTGTTCCCGTTCAAGTTCATTTTTAGGGCACTGGTTCAAAGCAAACTTGTCACCCTTCACTATAGGTGCAACACTTGGTGAACAACTTTTCATCTGAAATCTCTCTAAGACTTTATTGATATAAGTTTCTTGAGACAATCCTAAAATGCCTTGAGATCTTTCTCTATGGATCTTAATGCCAATGACATAAGATGCCTTACTCATATCTTTCATATCAAAATTTTTGGAGAGAAATTGTTTCATCTCATATAGCAACCCTTTATCATTGGTTGCAAGTAGAATGTCATCCACATATAGGACCAAGAAATAAATTTTGCTCCCACTAACCTTCTGGTATATACATTGATTCATGATGTTCTCTTCAAAACCAAAGGAAGAGATCACATCATGAAATTTTAAATACCACTGACGGGAGGCTTGTTTCAATCCATATATGGATTTCTTAAGCTTGCAAACCAAATGCTCACTATCACCAGAGGAAAATCCTTCAGGCTGTTTCATGTAAACCTCTTCCTCTAGATCTCCATTAAGGAATGCAGTTTTCACATCCATTTGATGTAACTCAAAATCAAAATGAGCTACCAATGCCATAATTATTCGGAGAGAATCTTTCTTGGATACAGGAGAAAATGTCTCCGTGTAATCGATTCCTTCCCTCTGAGTGAATCCTTTGGCAACGAGTCTTGCTTTATATCTTTCAATGTTGCCTTGTGAGTCTTTCTTTATTTTAAATATCCATCTACATCCAATGGCTTTTACACCATCAGGCAACTCAACAACATCCCAGACTCGATTAGATGACATAGATTCCATCTCGTCCTTCATGGCATTGTACCACAAGTTTGATTCCTTAGAACTCATGGCTTGTGAAAATGTTTCAGGATCATTTTCGGCTCCAATGTTATAGTCAGATTCATGTAGATACACAATATAATCACTAGGAATTGCTGATTTCTTTATTCTAGTTGATCTTCTTAATGTTGTGTCAATGACCTCTTGAGGAGTATCTTGCACAACATGATCTTCTAGATCACCATCAGCTTGTGAAATCTCGATGACTGGTTGTTGAACACTTATTTAAGTTTGAGGAGTGCTATAAATAACAACCAATCCCTCACTTGAAGTGGAAGCTGAAATATCTGAATGATCTTTCTCAGAAGAAGACAAATTCTAAGATTGATCACTCCCACTAATCAAGTCATTCTCAAGAAATTTTGCATTTCTTGATTCCACAATCCTAGTGCTGTGAGATAGACAATAAAATCTATAATCCTTAGACTTCTCAGCATATCCAATAAAATATCCATTAATAGTCCTTGGGTCTAGTTTCTTTTCTTATGGATTATAGACTCTTACTTCAGATGGGCATCCCCAAACATGTATATGGTGTAAACTTGGTTTCCAACCTTTAAATAACTCAAATGGCGTTTTGGAAACAGCCTTGGTTGGAACCCGATTTAATATATACACAGCTGTTTTAAGAGCTTCAGTCCATAAGGATTTAGGTAAGTTGGAGCTGACAATCATGCTCCTTACCATGTCCAATAATGTCCAGTTTCTCCTTTCAGCTACACCTTTTGATCAGAAGACCCTGGCATGGTGTATTGTGCAACAATTTCATTTTCTTCAAGAAACTGAGCAAACGGACCAAGTGCTTGTCCATTCTCAGTGTATCTACCATAATATTCTTCACCTCTATCTGACCTCACAATTTTAATTTGCTTGCCGCATTGTTTCTTTACTTCTGCCTTAAATACCTTAAAGGTATCTAATGCTTCGTTCTTATTATGAAGCAGGTAGAGATACATATATCGTGAATAGTCATCAATAAATGAGATAAAGTATCTCTGACATACGAGTCCATATCTGGACTACAGATATCCGTATGTATGATCTCCAGTACTTCTGAACTTCTCTTGGCATCTTTCTTGGACTTGTTGGTTTGCTTTCCCTTTATGCAGTTCACATAAGTGCCAAAATCAGTAAAATCAAGAATATCAAGTACTCCATCTTTTACTAATCTTTTAATTCTCTCAATGGAGATATGACCTAATCTCCGATGCCACAAAATAAAGGAATTCTCATTCATAACACATCTTTTCATACCAGTTTGGACGTGCATCACATTATAGGTGGTATTATTTTTCAAATTAATTTAAAAAAGATTATCGGACAATGTACCATTCCTAATAAGTTTAGATTTATAAAATAAATCAACAGAGTTTTTATTAAAATTAAAGGAGTATCCTACTGTACAAACCTTGACACTGAAATCAAATTTCTAGAGAAACTTGGAATATAAAATATCTTTTTCAAATCTAAAATAAAACCAGAATCTAAAATAAGTCTGCACGTCCCAATCGCTTCCACATGTGAACCCATCTTGTTTCCTGAATAAATGCTTTGTTCACTTCCCAATGGTTTCCTTTGATTTAGAAAACTCTGCAAGGTATTTGAAACATGGATTGTAGAACCAGAATCAATCCGCCATGTGTTATGACATATAACCAAATTGGATTCATGACATACGAATGAGGTTAGAGTACCTTTCTTATCAAGCAAAGCTTTGAATTTGAGATAATCTTTCTTTATATACCCTTTCTTCTTGCAAAAGAAGCACTTGGACTCCTTCTTGTCTTCTGTATGGATGGGTACTTTACCCTTTCCTTTGCATTTGGTTTTGGGAGCTTTAGTCTTTCTCTGAGTGACTAAATATGCACTTTCTCCCATTTCCAAAATCAGCCTCCCTTCCTCTTGAACAGACATGGTCAGAAGTTCATTAATTGACCATTTGTCCTTATGTGTGTTGTAAGATATTTTGAAGGGACTATACTGCTGTGGGAGTGAGTTCAAAATAAAGTGTACTAAGAAAGATTCTGATATCTCAACCTCTAGGGATTTCAACTGAGTCGCAATGTCCCTCATCTTCATGATGTGCTCACGCACACCTCCAATAGTAGTGAGCTTCATTGATGATAATTTTATCATTAGGGTGCTAGCCAGTGCCTTATCTGAAGACTCAAATTGTGCATCAATAGCCTTCAGAAGTTCCTTAACATTTTTGCACTCAGGAATTGAACCACGTATACTAGCAGAAATCTTAGTACGTATGAACATCATACTGAGGCGATTGGATCACTCCCATCGTTCATACACAGCAATCTCAGCCTGAGTGCTAGTAGATGTAACCGAATGTGGTTCATCCTTCCTGATAGCATAGTCAATATCCATGCACCCTAATTGAAGAAGAATTCTCTCCTTCCATAATTTATAATTATCACCACTTAAATCGGGAACATCACATTTCATATCAGAAATATTAACAGGCAGAATAGCTGCATAAAAAAATGATGTTCATGTAACTAAATTTGAGGCATATAACTTGATGTCATATCTTACCAATGTAAACATGCAATAACATGAATCAATAACATACAATAACTATATGTGGGCTAAGTTATTATACTCAAATAGACTCATTAACTTAATGATGTGACTAACAAATTATATTCCTTTCTTAATTCCTATGGGTATTTAAGAAAATAATTTGTTGTCGCATCCTAATTAATTATATTAGTGCAATAAAAATTCCTATGGGATAAGATTCATTACATTAATATAATTAGTCACAATTAATGTCATCTAACCTTATGTGATCTTTGCAACTCAATATATAATTTTGATTAATCAAAGATGCTGTGGCTACTCCTCAATTAATCAAAATCATATTGATCACATGACATTTGAATTCCATTATATGCATATAAATTAACCAATTTAGCATGATTATTAGGTAGTGATCTTAATCAACGTAACAAATACAAATCAAGATATAAGTTAATCAAATTGGCTAGGCCAGTGAAAGAGAAGTGGGGGTCCCCGTTGCTTTCCTTAGGTCAGTCAACGGAACCAATTAAGTAACCACAATCTCTTTATTTTTCTAGACACCAATTGACCAATTAGACCTTGAAAGGATTTGCACTGTGATTTTCACACTACCACCAAATTCATGCATAGAATAAATCTAATATGCAAAATAGGAGACAACATTTCAATTATCTATTTAATGAATTTTAAAATTATCATCTTAAGAAAAATTTTGTTAATTAAAACACGTCCGGCCGTAGCTCATTATTCCCTTGGGCCAGTCTATGCAAAACACCGTATGCATAGAGACTCAGGAGGTGTATTTTAATACAAAAATTTTAAACTTAAAAATAAATAAATAAACCAATCATATCACATGATAATATTAAACAGATAATAGCACGTATTTAAAATTTAACCAATCAATTTGATTTTAAATCTCTTGAGAAAACCGAAGGACCCATAAGCGAGAAAATCGAAACCGCAACAGACATTTTCTCTCTTTAATAGGTCACCGCATATGGTTATGGAAGCCACTTTTTTCTCTTACGTTACAGCTCCACTCGTGAGCAAAAACCGAAACCCAAAGAAAATCAGGATGGCCAAGAAAAATGGAACAACAGAGGAAAAACCTCCACTGTAGATTTGAACTGAGATCTCCGCAAGCCTTTTTTTTTTGCCAGAGAGCGGCCAAGAAAAATCCGTGATGCGACAAAACCAAAAATGCACGGAATATATTTCCGAACAGGCAACGTTTTCCAATATCAAGCTATAAATTCGGCTGCTCAAAATTCTAAAACAATAAATCAAAATGAAGAACTGAGAAGAAAAAATTGGAACCATAAATGTAGGATTAAAAAGGAAAAAATCGAAGAGTAACCACCTCTCAAACAAACTTCATGGCGATCTATTAACTCTCCGGATATGTAGGTAGTTGGGTAAAACACACCAAGGTACTACCAGTAGCCTCCCTTTGGTGTGTCCCTAATATCCCTATCATACATTCGTTGGGTCAAATAATCCAGGGTACTACCAGTAGCCTCCCCTTGGATTATCCCTATATGAGAGAAATAGAGACCAAAAAAAAACCTTCAAACAATAAAATAATCAAATCTGAAATGCTCACAATAAAAAAATAAGGTAGATATAATGCTCTGATACCAACTGTTAGAGGTCTATTAACAATCTACACAATATGTATGGAATTAATAGATAGGATCTTTGTATTATCTCCAGCCATTGCTTTCGATCTACCTCTAGAAGATCTGAATCAGGATCTTGATCTTCTCTCGATGAATCTCGATCTTCCTCTTGGTGAATCTTGATCTTCCCCTTGATCTGAATCAGCTGCAGATCTATCGCTTCGGGATCTTGATTGAGTGCTTCCAATCAATGAGCTATCATACTCTGATGGTGTATGCCCTCAGGATATGCTCTTGATCAGGGACCCAACACCTCCGCTTCTTTCTGGTTCCCATACCTCCGCTTCTTTCTGATTTTTCTTTCGATGACATTGTGTTGTCAAAAGCCTTAGAAGGGATCTCTATTTAAAGAGATTCTCCAATTTCCTTCCACCGCCTGCTTCCATCAAAGCAGGCGTTTAACATTTAAGGAGCTATCGTTATCACTTATTAATTAATGGATGGCGTTGAAATTATCCGCAAACGATCGCAATAAAATAGGACTATCTATTGCAAATGACGATCTATTGCAACGGATTATTACATCCAATACTATTTCATAGGGAGAGAATAAGAATTCCAATGGCAAACTCCTATGCTGTCCTAAATATTCGAGGAAAAGGTTGTCTGATCAATTTTCTCAGGCATTCAAGTGGAATCCAAGAGGCAAGTACTCTGGTCTCTTTTGGAGTTCTCGTTTTGCTAGCTTAACCCCCCGCCCCCCGCCCACACCCCCCCCCCCCCCCCCCCCCCCCCTCTTTTTTTTTGCCCCTTTTTTTAGTGATTGATCTCTGTCAAATACTGTTGCTGTTGTGACTACAGTGTTGTGCCCAGGCATTTTTCTTCCGTAGTTTAGAATTTTCTGACAAATTGTTTTGATTGTATTCCTTCATCCGATTTAATTTCTAGATTGATGATCTTTGACTTACAATTTGTTATAAAGGCAGTCATCCTTGTTATTTCACTAGTTCCTGATTCATCTTCCTATTATTTGTCTTACAATTTTGAGTTAACTGTGTTATCACCCAGTGAGTTATAGGCCTGAATCCGTCTTCTGTAGATCCTGCACAGATGCATGCAGTTAAAGAAGCGCTGCATGTAGCTACAGTCCCTAACAGTGTGTTATGTCGTGAAGATGAGCAGAAAAGGATTCTTTAGTTCTGCAAGGCATGCATTGAACAAGAGACACCTGGCAGTTTATATGCATGTGGGTGCCCTGGAGCTGGAAAAACATTGTCCATTGACAAAATGAAAGGCCGTCTAGCCGTGTGGTCAAAAGAGGTACATCAGCCTGCTCTTTCAAATTATATGTTAGGTTGTAAGTAAGTTTCGAAATAAGAAATGAGTTTTGTATTATGTAAATCTCATGCCTGATGACACTCAGATCTCATTGCGTGTATCATATTTGCATAGCAGAATGCAGGCCTCCAGAAGTTTTGTATTTTAGGTTTTGGGACAAGGCTATACCAAAAATTCTATTCAAAGAGAGTTTTAAGTGTTTGAAACCATGAGCCCTATAAACATTGCCAAAACAGATTACCAAACCACTTGAGCAGTCATAGGCAATACATTATGGACCATATGTATCATCATATGATGTAAATTTGATGGGTCTGCCTGTCATTTGGCCTTTTTTTTTAAACTAAAAAGAAAACAAAACCACCATATAATGTTGAAAGAAGGAAATGATAGATTAAATTTATTGCAGAAAAGAATTCAAAACTGGTTGACATGCCTTAAATAACAACACAAGTTCCCATTTCAGTAGAAGGGATGGAAAGAGCATTTAAAATGATTGGATTGGAATATTCAATATGAATGCACCATTGCATAAAGAATAAGATGAAATGAGGATGAAGGAATATATAAAAAAATTTCAAAATTCTAGACTAATATAGATGTTAGATTCTCATTACGTGATATCATTAGAGAAAAGATATGTTGAAGTGAGAATTTAGCAGCAACCTCAAACCTGTTCTACCTACTAATAATATCATATATATATATATTACATTGGGTAAGTGAATATCATGTCCACAAATTTCTGTCCTGTAGTGGGTTTCACTGTATTCTTTCAATTTTATTAGATATCTCCAAAGAGGTGCTTGTTGTCATCCAGTACCAGATATACCTTTGTTCTTTCAGCTTTTGATACCCTCATTCCTCTGAGTCCTCAAGATAGATATAGTAGTGAAAAATCTCCTGGCAAACTTTTAAGTTGCCAGGTGCAGCTAAAAGATTGTATTAGTAATTTGGTTATTTTGATTGTACTTTCTTGTTTGGTATAGATATTTATCGGTTTAACTTCATTGATATGACTTTCATTCTTATTGCCAGGTGGGATTTCAATCACCATACATATTACCCTTAAATTGCACCTCTCACTAACACATCTGAAATTTTCAGCAAGGTATTCTGTCAGCACACTGAATGTACTTTGAATATACACATAATATTTCATTCATTACATAATTCTTTGTTTATTTATCACAGATACTTGCGAAATTTCTTCCTTGTAAGAAAGCAAGCAATGGTTTCTCACCTTTTCATCATCTCCAAAATATCTTTTCTCAGAACAGGTGGTCATCTTCTGGAAAGATGATGTGAGAAACATAATTTTTTAGTCTTCATATTGTGCAATGTTTTTGTCTCTCATTCATATAAAAACAAAGCTCATTGTTGATAGATATTGTTCTTAATTTTTTGAATTTTTGCTACCCTTTTCCTAAAAATAAAGTTCAATTGTCCTTATTTACCAAGAGCCAAGCAATGTTGAGTTTGCAAATTTTTTGTGCAATAGGTTGATCATTGTTGATGAGATGAATTACTTGATAACTAAAGACCGTGTTGTGCTTTTGTTAGGAAATAAACTTTCCAAAATACCAGATTTTTGAAGCAATAAAACTATGTGGAAATAATAACAAAATAAGAGAAGACAAAATAACAACACACAAATTTACGTGGTTCATTCAATGTGGGCAACGTTCATGGAGCTGCTGTGGCTTTTCACTATAGGAAGAAAAATGGCTATAAGTGTTTACAATACTAACACTCATAACCTCACAACCCTGATCTCAAGTATACCTAAGATACAACCTAGGATTGAAAACAAAATCAAAATGCTTATACATAATTTTCTTTAAATGTCCAATCATTTCATAACATCATCTTTTTGGGTCTTCTTAAAGCTTTCAAGACATGCTTCAATTTGAGAGATGGCAAGGTCGATATCTTTCTTCAGTTGACTTGTAGCATGAAGATACTTTCCAGAACCGTCTGCAATGCCTTCCATCCTTTCAAAGATTTTATGAAGATCAGTGCTAAAGGATTCGACGGAATTGCTAATTAAAAAAGAAATCATGTCAAGTCTTGAATTAATCTCATCCTTTAATTGATTGAACTCATCTCTTAATTTACACATATCATTTGTTCTTACACTATCATACTCAGCCAGTAAAGCCCTGAGCTGACCAATTTGTTCCTCAGAAAATCTTTCTGATGCCATTGCTGACTGATGTGGAAGTTGTGAGCTAGGTCCAGCTTCTGAGGGTCCAGCAGATGGTCCAGCAGAAAGTCCAGCAGGAGAAGGTCCAGCAGATGGTTCAGGAATGTCTTCTCCTCTGACTTCCTCAACTCTAACTTCTTCAGCTCTGGCCTCATGTCCTCTTTTAATCCAGTTTCCATTTTCTTTTCTAAAGCCCATTTGGTGAATAGTAGAGACACTATAATAATCTGTATGTCTTAACTTTCTTAGTGGCTCATTGTCCATTATAAGTACACCTTGGCTTCTGAAAACTAAAGTTAAAACCATACCATAAGGTAATGTAGATCTTTTCTTAGTAGCTGCCTCTGCCATATATCCTATATCATTTCAGCAAGATTTAAAGGTCTACCAGTGAGTATGCAGTCCATCAATAAGACGTCTCGCTCCGAGACATATTCAAATCTTTCGATTTTAGGAAAAAGAATCCTTCCACAGATATTGTGAAGTAATCTGAGTTTCAAATTAAGTTGATTTGCTAAGATTTCCTCAAACTCAGAAACTTCTCTTCCTAACATCCTTGACAGTGCTCCTCCTCTATCTTCATGATGATACTCAACAAGTCCAACAGTAGGCATTTCTAATAAATTACCAAGGGATTCGGCTGTGATGATTACTTTTGTTCCTCTTACAACACTTACTAAGTCTCCCTCTCCTCTACTTAAATCATTATAAAACTCTCTTACTAGGGAAGGGTAGGTAGGGATATCCAAAGAGCAGACCTTCTCCCATCCCATTTCTTTCAACAATCACCCAATAGCAAAACCTTCCGAAATAAAGAAGTTGAAATCAACTTTTCTTCCGGTTGTAATGGCCTTATCAGCTAATTGGTCGACTCTTGGAGAAGATGGTGAGGGTGGAGAGTCATCTTGAGTGGCATATGAAGAAGATGACGAAGGTTGCCTCCGATTTGAACGGCGCTTCGTTGGAACAGTCGAACCACCTATGATTGCACGCCTTTTGGGAGCCATTGATTTGATTGGAATGAGTAATCGAGGGTTTTGAGGGATTTGAAGAGTTTGGAATCAGTTTGGAATGGCTTGAAAATGGTTTAGGAGACGATAGAAATCATTTGGGGTCGACTCCATCCTTTTTATTTTGACCTAGTTCCACTTAGAGTCGACTCCCGAAAACGAGGTGTCAGCTCCGAACCAGAGAATCTGTCAGCGCCCGAATTAGAGTCGACTCTACAGAAGCCAGAGTCGGCTCTAATTGGTCAGACAGAACATCAAGATAAGAAGGTGTCGACTCCACAAACTGAGGTGTCGACTCCATAATAGTTTCAGTGAAAAATTTGAATTTCAAGGATCAGAAACCAATCAAATTAATCATCAAACTCTAGATAAGTGTTCCTTAACAATTGGGGAAACAATAAATCAACTTTCTAGATAAATTTCCTTATTGGACATAGAGGATTTTCAAGAAATTATCAAAGTCTAGATAGTTGTTGTCCTTAAGAGTTTCAGAAAACTATTCTAAAGGATCACAAACTCCTAATTCTCCTCTAAGATAGCAAAATCTCTCCTCACTCAAAGGTTTGGTAAAACTATCAGCTAATTGATCATTAGTATTAATATATTCAAGACAAACATCTTTGTTAGTTACATGTTCTCTAATAAAGTGATGTCTAATTTCAATGTGTTTAGTTATTGAATGTTGAATTGGATTTTTAGTTAGATTGATAGCACTAGTATTATCACATTTAATAGGTATTTTATCAAGTGTGATACCATAATCTTCAAGTTGTTGCTTAATCCAAAGGATTTGAGCACAGTAACTTCCAGCTGCAACATACTCTGCCTCAGCAGTGGATAATGCAATCGAATTTTGCTTCTTGCTAAACCAAGAGATTAAGTTACTTAAAAGTTGGCATACCCCACTTGTACTCTTTCTATCTAATTTACAACCAGCATAGTCAGAATCAGAGTAAGAAATCAATTTTAAGGTTGAGTCTCTAGAATACCATAATCCTACATTTTTAGTTTCATTTAAGTATCTAAAGATTCTTTTAACAGCAAGTAAATATGATTCTTTAGGATTAGATTGATATCTTGCACATAAGCAGACAGAAAACATGATATCTGGCCTACTTGTAGTTAGATAAAGAAGTGATCCTATCATACCTCTGTAATGCTTCTGATCTACTTTTTACCTACTTCATGCTTGTCCAGCTTGCATGAGGGACTCATTGGCGTACCAAGAGGTTTAGCAGATTCCATACCAAATTTCTTGAGTATTTCCTTTGTGTACTTTGTTTGGTTAATGAAAATTTCTGCTTTCTCTTGTTTGATTTGAAATCCAAGGAAGAAGTTTAGTTCTCCCATCATGCTCATCTCGAATTCTCCCTGCATTAGCTTAGCAAATTCTTGACAAAGGAGATTGTTAGTAGCACCAAATATAATGTCATCAACATAAATTTGAACGATTAATAAATTCTTTCCTTTTCTTTTTAAAAACAAGGTTTTATCAAATTTCCTCTAGAAAAGTCATTTTCAATTAAAAATTTACTTAATCTATCATACCAAGCTCTAGGTGCTTGCTTTAAACCATAAAGTGCTTTGTGTAGTTTGAAAACATGGTTTGGAAATTCATGATCTTCAAAACCAGGAGGTTGTTCAACATAAACTTCCTCATTTATAAAACCATTTAGAAATGTACTTTTAACATCCATTTGAAATAAGTTGAAATTCATATGGCATGCAAATGAGAGTAGTAGCCTAATGGCTTCTAATCTAGCAACATGTGCAAAAGTTTCATCAAAATCTATACCTTCTTCTTGATTATATCCTTTTTCAACTAGTCTAGCTTTGTTTCTAATTACTATGCTATTTTCATCTAATTTATTTCTAAATACCCATTTAGATCCTATTATAGGGTGATTTTTAGGTCTTTCAACTAGGGTCCAGACTTGATTTCTAGTGAATTGGTTTAACTCTTCCTACATTACTAACATCCAATAACTATCTTTCTCGGCTTCCTCTATAGTCTTAGGTTCTATATGAGATACAAATGCAAGATGATTATTGATATCTCTCATTGATGATCTAGTCCTTACACCTTGAGATGGATCACCTATGATTAGGTCTTTAGGATGACCATAAGCATATCTCCAATCTCTAGGTATATCTTGATCATTTTGAACAGTATCAATACCATCATCCTTAGGTGAGTCATCATCCTTAACTTCAGGTTCTTGATCTGAAGATACATTTAATTTTTCAATATCTCTTTCAATCAAAGATGTATCTTCCTCATCATCAATTTTATCTAAACTTGATGCTAAAGACTCATCAAACACTATATGAATGGATTCTTCTACAACTAAGCTTTTCTTATTAAATACTCTATATGCTTTGCTAGATGTAGAATATCCTAGGAAGATACCTTCATCAGACTTTGCGTCAAACTTCCCAAGATTATCCTTACCATTGTTATGAATAAAACATTTACAACCAAATGCATAAAAGTAACTTAAATTAGGTTTCCTATTGGTCCAAAGTTCATAGGGAGTTTTCTTAAGGATAGGTCTAATTAGGGCTCTATTTAGAATGTAACAAGCTGTGTTTATAGCTTCGCCCAAAAATATTTTGGAAGTTGACTTTCACATAGCATGGTACGGGCCATGTCTTCTAAAGTCCTATTCTTCCTTTCTACAACTCCATTTTGCTGTGGTGTTTAGGTGCAGAGAAGTTATGATGTATGCCTTTTTCAAAACAGAATTTTTCAAATAAGTGATTTTCAAATTCAGTTCCATGATCACTTCTAATAGACACTATGGTAGTTTTTTTCTCATTAGTGACTTTCTTAACAAATTTCATGAATATTGAGAAAGTCTCATCTTTGTGAGCCAAAAATATTACCCAAGTGAATCTAGAGTAATCATCTACTATCACTAGACCATATTTCTTTTTTCCTAGACTTGTGGTTCTAGTAGGTCCAAAAAGGTCCATGTGTAGTTGCTCTAGTGGCCTAGTAGTTGAAACAACATTCTTAGATTTGAAAGAAGTTCTTATCTGTTTTCCAAATTGACATGCATCACATATTCGATTATTTTTAAAATTTAGACTAGGAATACCTTTAACTAAATTCATTTTTAATAATTTAAAAATTAGGTGTGTGCTTGCATGACCTAATCTACGATGCCATAGCCAACCAATCTCATTCATTTTAGCATTATCAGCAACTAAGCAATGATTACTTGGAGATAAATTACTCAAATCAATTAAGTACACATTGCCATAGCGTTTACCAACAAGAATAATGCTATTATCAATGGGATTAGTAACAGTGCAAACAGAAGCTTCAAAGGACACCTTGAAACCTTTATCACACAGTTGGCTAATACTTATTAGATTATGTTTAAGTCCATCAACATATAAAACATTATCAATATGAGTAGATGGAGTAATTTGAATCTTACCAATACCCATGATATGGCCTTGACCATTATCACCAAAAGTGACTACTCCACCTCTTTTTGATTCAAGGGTGATGAACTGATCTTTGTCACCCATCATGTGTCTTGAGCAACCATTGTCCAGGTACCATTTTCTTTTCAGTCTGATGGCTGCAAGACACTCCTGCAAAATATTTATGTCTTAATTTTAGGTACCCAAGCCTTCTTGGGTCCTTCATGGTTAGATGAATTAAACATTGTTCCTTTGGGAACCCAAATTATCTTTTTCTTTTTATGTGAAGATTTACACATATATGATTTATGTCCTTTGTTCCCACATTTAAAAGAAGTAATGTTTAATGATTTTTCAGCATGAACAAAAATGTTCTTCAAAGATTTTGCTTTTTAAGTGGATTATATCCTAATCCAGCTTTGTCAAAAACAACCTTTTGATTTTCTAAAATCATATTAAGTTTGATAGAGCTTAGAGTAAATTTATCAACTATAGGCTTAAGTCTATCAACTTCATTTTTCAAACTTTCTTTTTCTTTTATCAAAAGTTCTTTATCAATAACATGCTTTTCATTTTCTAATGATAGTTTTTGCATTTGAGTTTTCAAATCTTTGTTCTTTGAACTTAGGTTTGCAAAATCATCCATTAATTCATAAAAAGCACTATGTAATTCATCAAAAGTGAAGTCATCAAGAAAACTCGGACTTACCTCATCATTGTCCGCCATGAAGCATAGATTGGCCATTTCACTCTTTTCTTCTTCTTCGGAACTTGTGCTTTCCGAATCGCTCCATGTGGCCATCATTGCCTTCTTTTTGAATCTCCGGGTGCCTTTCTTTAGTTGAGGGCATTCAGATTTAAAGTGATCCGGCTTCTTGCATTCAAATCAAATAATTTCCTTTTCTTTGCCCTTGTCCTCATCTTTTCTTGCAAAGGGCTTTTTCTTTTCAAACTTCTTCTTCTTCATGAATCTTTTAAATTTTCTTGTGATGAGTGCCATGTCCTCATCATCACTTTCATCTTCGGATTCATGAGGCTCTTCCATATATTCAGAAATCTTAAGAGCCATAGTTCTCTTCTTCTTTGACTCATCATCATCAACATGCTGCTTGATTTGAAGCTCATGAGTCATTAAGGATCCGAACAGTTCTTCTAGGGGTAGTGTACTTAGATCCTTTGCCTCTTGTATTGCTGTCACCTTAGCTTCCCAAGTCCTAGGCAAGGAACGCAAGACCTTTCTCATAAGATCAGAATTATCATAAGATTTACCAAGACTTTTTAAACCATTAACTATGTCAGTAAATCTTGTAAACATATCAGCAATAGATTCACATGCATCCATTTTAAACAATTCATATTTATGAACTAGCATGTTAATCTTGGATTCCTTGACTTGATTTGTTCCCTCATGGGTAACTTCAAGTCTATCCCAGATTTTCTTAGCAGAAATGCAAATAGATATGCGATTGAATTCATTTGCATCTAATGAGCAGTATAAAACATTCATTGCTTTGGCATTGAGTTGTGCCAATTTTCTATCATGTTCATCCCATTCTGTTTTTTGATTTAGGAATCTCTATGCCATTAACTCTAGCAGTGGGTGTGTGTGGTCCATTGACTATAATACTCCATAGATCATAGTCAAGTGCTTGAATGAATATTTTCATTCTAGCCTTCCAATAACCATAGTTAGAACCATTAAATAGGGGTGGTCTATTAGTAGATTATCCTTTGGAAAAAGATGAACCAGCTTGAGTTGCCATGTGGATCTTTAACTCTTGATCATTAGATCAAATCAAATGAGCACTAGCTCTGATACTAATTGTTGGTCCAGATAGCAACCCAAGAGGGGGGGGTGAATTGGGTTTTTCAAAAAATTAAACTCCTTTAAAAGATAACCCCAGCGGAAATAAAAACTTAGATTCACAGATTTAAAACTAAGCAACTATAAATAGAGAGTTGAAGATAAAGAGACAATCACGGCAAACACAATAGATTTTATAGTGGTTCGGTGTAACTACACCTACGTCCACTCCCAAGTATCTCTTGGGTCCACACTATAATCAAACTGATTATAGTAGAGTTGTTTTGCAAGCTCACAACTCGAACTTATTATTTTCCCGGGTGCACAACGAACCCAGCTGGTTTTCAAGGCTCACCAGCACAAAACCTTAAAACCACAAGCTAATGCTTGCACAAGGCTAACAGCCTCAACTGAATCAATCACCAGATTGACCCAGCAAACAGTATTTGTTTTTACAAAAGCAAACTGCTCCTTCAATGAGCAAATATACAATAATGAAACAATAAATAGAGATTAGGAACCAAAGCCTGATTCGAAGATCTTGGTGGCTTCTTCCTTCTCTTCCTTTGAATGGATCTTCCTTTGAATATGCTCTTGAGACTCAGAAGATCAGAAAAACTAGGGCTCCTTCCTTCTCTTGAGATTTCTTCTAAATAGAACAACAAAGGCTTGGAATCTCTTTCTCTTCTTTTGGGGAATGAGTATGATCTTTCCTTACAGGTTTTCCCTCTTTTCTTTTCTGATGGATCTCAAAGATTTGCCTCTTTCTTTTCTTTTGCTCTCTTATTTCTCTCTTATTTTTGGGATGCAATCAACCCTCTTCTTATAGATCCGATTAATCCATAAATAGTGTGAAACTATCCGTTAGAAGCAAGTGAAAAAGGATTAAATCCATAAATAACAATAGCCGTTGGGATTAAAATAGATAAAGATAAAGTTTAGAGTCGTTCTGACAGTTCTGGAGCCGTGTCTGACATTCTGGAGTCGGTTCTGACTTTTCTGGGGTCGGATCTAACTCGAAATAATTTAATCCGCTCGATCTGGAGTCGTCTCTGACTTTTCTGGGGTCGACACAAAATTCTTCTGGAGTCGACTCTAGAAGTCTGGGAGTCGACTCTAGGTCGTGGCCTGAAAATCCATCGTTATGTTGTTTCTGATAGAGTCGGCTCACACAGTCCCGGAGTCGACTCTAAGTCTGTGCCATTTTCCGGAGTCGGCTCTATGATTCCATGTGTCGACTCTAATGTCTGCAGTCTTACCTTGACATTAGATTCGAAACAGAACTTGATTTTTCTTCTTGATTTTGATCATCAAATGGACTTATAATCTGAAAAACTTAATCAAAATCATTAGCAACATCAAATGTTATACTCAAATAGTTTTGTTAATCATCAAAATCCTCAATTGGGTCAACAATCTCCCCCTTTTGATGATGACAAAAACTTTGAGTATATGCATTAGAAATTTATTTGAATTGAGAATTATAGACATTGTTAAAGGCTTAGAGACTTTCTAATAGAGAATTTGATGCCAATATTCAAAATGAATAACAATACATAAAACTTGACATCAATCAAAATGATTTAACTTTTATATGGAGAAACTATTAAGCCAAGCCTACCCAAGATGCTACTCGGTTGTAACCGAGGCTTCGAAATAATAAATTACTCGGTGTCGTCGAGCCTTCAAATAATAAATTACTCGGTGTTGCCGAGCCTTCCCAAGATGCTACTCGGTTGTAACCGAGGCTTCCAAATAATAAATTACTCGGTGTTACCGAGCCTTCAAATAATAAATTACTCGGTGTTGCCGAGCCTTCCCAAGATGCTACTCGGTTGTAACAGAGGCTTCCAAATAATAAATTACTCGGTGTTGCTGAGCCTTCAAATAATAAATTACTTGGTGTTGCCGAGCCTTCCCAAGATGCTACTCGATTGTAACCGAGGCTTCCAAATATGCCACACGGTTGTAGCCGAGGCTTCTCAAGATGCTACTCGGTTGTAAATGAAGCTTCCAAATATAAATTACTCGGTGTTGCTAAGCCTTCAAATAATAAATTACTTGGTATTGCCGAGCCTTCCAAGATGCTACTCAGTTGTAATCGAGGCTTCCAATAATAAATTACTCGATGTTGCCGAGCTTTCAAATAATAAATTACTCGGTGTTTCCGAGCCATCCCAAGATGCTACTTTGTTGTAACCGAGGCTTCCAAATAATAAATTACTCGGTGTTGCCGAGCCTTCAAATAATAAACTACTCGGTGTTGCCGAGCCTTCCCAAGATGCTACTGGGTTGTAACCGAGGCTTCCAAATAATAAATTACTTGGTGTTGCTGAGCCTTCAAACAATAATTACTTGGTGTTGCCGAGCCTTCCCAAGATGCTACTCCGTTGTAACCGAGGCTTCCAAATATGCCACCCGGTTGTAGCCGATAATTCTCAAGATGCTACTCGGTTGTAACCGAGGCTTCCAAATAATAAATAACTCGGTGTTGCCGAGCCTTCCCAAGATGCTACTCGGTTGTAACCGAGGCTTCCAAATAATAAATTATTCGGTGTCGCCGAGCCTTCAAATAATAAATTACTCGATGTTGCCGAGCCTTCCCAAAATGCTACTCGGTTGTAACCGAGGCTTCCAAATAATAAATAACTCAGTGTTGCCGAGCCTTCAAATAATAAATTACTCGGTGTTGCCGAGCCTTCCCAAGATGCTACTCTGTTGTAACCGAGGCTTCCAAATAATAAATTACTCAGTGTTGCCAAGCCTTCCCAAGTTGCTACTCAGTTGTAACCAAGCCTTCCAAATAATAAATTACTCGGTGTCTCCGAGCCTTCAAATAATGAATTACTTGGTGTTGCCGAGCCTTCCCAAGATGCTACTCGATTGTAACCGAGGCTTCCAAATAATAAATTACTCGGTATTGCCAAGCCTTCAAATAATAAATTACTCGGTATTGCCGAGCCTTCCCAAGAAGCTACTCAGTTGTAACCGAGGCTTCCAAATATGCCACTCGATTGTAGCTGAGGCTTCTTAAGATGCTACTTGATTGTAACCGAGGCTTCCAAATAATAAATTACTCGGTGTTGCCGAGCCTTCCCAAGATGCTACTGGTTGTAACCGAGGCTTCCAAATATGCCACTCGATTATAGCCGAGGCTTCTCAAGATGCTACTTGGTTGTAACCGAGGCTTCCAAATAATAAATTACTCGGTGTTGCTGAGCCTTCAAATAATAAATTACTCGGTGTTGGCGAGCCTTCCCAAGATGCTACTCGGTTGTAACCGAGGCTTCCAAATAATAAATTGCTCGGTGTTGCCGAGCCTTCAAATAATAAATTACTCGTTGTTGCCGAGCCTTCCAAGATGCTACTCGGTTATAACTGAAGCTTCCAAATATTAAAATACTCGGTGTCGCCGATCCTTCAAATAATAAATTACTCGGTGTTGCCGAGCCTTCCCAAGATGCTACTCGGTTGTAACCAAGGTTTCCAAATAATAAATTTCTCGGTGTCGCTGAGCATTCAAAAAAAAATTAATCGGTGTTGTTGAGCCTTCCCATGATGCTACTCGGTTGTAACCGAGGCTTCCAAATAATAAATTACTCGGTGTTGCCGAGCCTTCCCAAGATGCTACTCAGTTGTAACCAAGGCTTCCAAATAATAAATTTCTCGGTGTCGCCGAGCATTCAAAAAATAAATTAATCGGTGTTGCTGAGCCTTCCCATGATGCTATCGGTTGTAACCGAGGCTTCCAAATAATAAATTACTCGGTGTGCCGAGCCTTCAAATAATAAATTATTCGGTGTTGCCGAACCTTCCCAAGATGCTACTTGGTTGTAACCGAGGCTTCCAAATAATAAATTACTCGGCATTGCCGAGCCTTCCCAAGATGCTACTCGGTTGTAACCGAGGCTTCCAAATATGCCACTCGGTTGTAGCCAAGGCTTCTCAAGATGCTACTTGGTTGTAACCGAGGTTTCCAAATAATAAATTACTCGGTGTTGCCGAGCCTTCAAATAATAAATTACTCGGTGTTGCCGAGCCTTCCCAAGATGCTACTCGGTGTAAACGAGGCTTCGGAATAATAAATTACTCAGTGTCGCCAAGCCTTCAAATAATAAATTACTCGGTGTTGCTGAGCCTACCCAAGATGCTACTCGGTTGTAACCGAGGCTTCCAAATAATAAATTACTCGGTGTTGCAGAGCCTTCCCAAGATGCTACTCGGTTGTAACCAAGGCTTCCAAATAATAAATTACTCAGTGTTACCGAGCCTTCATATAATAAATTACTCGGTTGTTGCCGAGCCTTCCAAGATGCTACTCGATTGTAACTGAGGCTTCCAAATATGCCACTCGGTTGTAGCCGAGGCTTCTCAAGATGCTATTAGGTTGTAACCGAGGCTTCCAAATAATAAACTACTCGGTGTTGCTGAGCCTTCAAATAATAAATTACTTGGTATTGCCGAGCCTTCCCAAGATGCTACTCGGTTGTAATCGAGGCTTCCAAATAATAAATTATTCGGTGTTGTCGAGCATTCAAATAATAAATTGCTCGGTGTTGCCGAGCCTTCCCAAGATGTTACTTGGTTGTAACCGAGGCTTCCAAAAAATAAATTACTCGGTGTCGCCGAGCCTTCAAATAATAAATTACTTGGTGTTGCCGAGCCTTCCCAAGATGCTATTGGGTTTTAACCGAGGCTTCCAAATAATAAATTACTTGGTGTTGCCGAGCCTTCAAACAATAATTACTCGGTGTTGCCGAGCCTTCCCAAGATGCTACTCGGTTGTAACCGAGGCTTCCAAATATGCCACTTGGTTGTAGCCGAGGCTTCTCAAGATGCTACTCGGTTGTAACCGAGGCTTCCAAATAATAAATTACTCGGTTGAGCCTTCAAATAATAAATTACTCG
>UESW01001715.1:191703-350722 GCA_900491605.1 Calamus simplicifolius | reverse complement strand
TGAATTCTGACATTAAGAATTACATCATTTGGTAAAAGCAAAGAAATGTCGAAGGTGCGGTGCTTGGTTTAATTCCGACGTTCGGTGAAAACCAAAGAGACGTGGCTAAATCCGACGTTCGGTGAAAACCAAAGAGTCGTGGCTAAATCCGACATTTGGTGAAAATTAATGTTAGGCATTAAATTCTACATGAGAATTTAATCTTCATGAGATGAGATTTTAGCCATCTCATCATATGAGATCCTTATACGAGAGGTTTGAGTTCAGGTGATGGTTTAATCTGATCTGAATTTATTTGACTGAACCCACATAGATCATGGTCCAAGCCCAAATCAAATTTGGCTAGTCCTGAATCTATTTAAATCCAAATCAAGTCTAATTTCAAATCAATATTTGAAATTGACTAGTCCTTCTAATGGACTTAAACCAAATTGAATCTTATTCACTTGTACTTAACCCAATTGAGATAATTCAGTCAATCAAATTGATTAATTAAATCATATACGATTCTCAATCGTTGATCAGCAAACAGATTATCCTAGAAAACTTCTATGCGTGTGACTCTCTAGGTCCAAACCTAAGCCGGTAGCATAGAAACAACTTTCTATACTAATCGATGTGCCCATCTAGCAATGGAACCTGACATCCGGATAGGTCGAAGAGTTGCCGAGCAAACTCCAAGAACCCTAAGAAACAATTACCGTATAATTCATCCTCTTGACCACAAATGCTAAGGATGGCTTAAGAGCCTGTCAACTCTAAATAGCAAATCCATAAAGTGATTTCAACTTTAGTGATCATGTGACTTTCACATGAAGTGCCTTGGCCAAGGTCTTGCTAAATTGAAACACAAGCATTTCTCCTTTTAACGGGATAGGTCAAATTCTATCTTGATCCACAACTGACTACCATAAGTACTTGACTGCACCTAGTAACCTTTCGTAGCTGAATTAGAAATCCAGATGGTCCGGTACCTAAGTACAATGAGTTGCTTGTAAGCCACTGGTTGTGATCTTCAGGTCTAAAGGATACTTATACCTATATCTTCTCAGATTAACTCTTGATAGTAGAGTATCCGAAAATGAGTCACGTTCGGTAAAATATACTCCTATACTTTCACCTGTATGTCATACTAGTGTCTCTACACTCCTTGGTTAAGAGGACAACCAACAAATATGATATACAACATCCTATAATTGATATACTATAGCCCTGTCATAGTATATCATTTGGTCGCGAACTCTTTTAAGGACCTTCAAAGATAAATCCTCTTTATCGTGAAGGAAGATCCTGAGGGCTTCATTACAATAAGGAGTATTAAGAAGATGTTCTTGTAATGAATAAACTACCAAATAACTTTTATTAATATATCAATTTATATAAAATTTATATTAGCACAATCATCTTGGCTTTAGGATACAATTCCCAACACCTAGCACTACTTACCTCCCTCCTCGTTGAGAAGGATCCCTCTGGCGGATGAACTAAGGAATCCAAATTGAGGAAGGGGCGAAGTTCATGTAAGCCATGGGGCTTGTATATGCTTTGCATTTCCTATGGTCCCCATGGCAAGTGACAAAGGCAATACAGAGAGCGCATACGTGCGCTCTCCGTATGACCTCTATGTGCATCCTCGTGCGCTCTCTGTATGACCTCCGAGACTCCTCCCTTGAGGACTACTTGCTCTTCAGCAACTCCTCCATCACCCCAGCTATCTAGGGCGAGCCAACCTTCAAAAGGGAAGCTCCACCTCTCCACCCTCGACCTTAGTAAGATAGGAGCCATGAGAACTTCTCTGACTCACAAGAAGAAAGGGCTTTAGGAAATGCTCAGACATAATCTGCTCTTTCCTTTTTATAGGCAACAAACCTGGAGCAACCATTAAGAAAGAGGACCCCGGAATTTGAAACGCCATGGTCACACTGCCACGTGCCGCACTAAGAAAAAAGGGATCACCCCAAGGTGCATCGAGCATGCCTCCCAAGCCATGACGAAAGGCAGAAGATCTCCTTCTAATCTCGAATCGAGAGCCTTAAATGCGAAACCATCTGTAGGTCCTTGAGATATGGGTGGACCTAGAAAATCCCCCTTCGAAAATAATGTTGTCCACTAGCAATTGATTGCTTAGAGCATACCCAAAATAAACTTACGTCGGAAACGGCGAACGAAATGAATGCCCAAAGGAGAAAATGAGGTATCCTTCGGCAAATCACAAGCCGTTTCATCTACCTTGGCAGGAAGCGAACCAACTCCTTGCTTCGGGCAAACCAAACTATCCGCCTTACCTCGGCCCCAACCGAAGTACTTCTCTTGTTTTGGCTATTTTGAACTATTTGTCTTACTTCGGGTGAAGTCGGGATAATATTCCTTGGCAAAACTGAACAGTTTCATGCATCGAGAAACCTAACTAAGTAGAGCCTTCAATTCGGAACTGCTAAAAGCAATCCGATCTTAAAGTATGATTCGTTTACGATAAGCTACGAGCAGGAAAAAACTTCTGACAAACAAAAAGATCATTCAAAAATGATGACCAAAACAAAAGGACACACAGAAGAAGACAAAAGATTCATTCATTAAGTTTTGATTGAATTACAAGTGAAAGAAGCAAAAATACATGAACAACCCTTAAGAATCAGGGTTCGGGTCGGTTCCAGGGGCTCCCTTGGTAATATTGGAAGGAATTTGACTTGGTTCGCCCACTTCGAATATAGTTGGAGGGGGGACCTCAGGTACCTCGGCATCGGGCTGAGAACATTCCTCTGGAGCCACGGCTTCGTCAGTGCCCAGGATGGTCTCAAGGTCAATGTCCGAGATCTCATCATATTCAGCTTCTTCGGTTCCTAGGGTACGAGTATCATAAAATTTGGCCTCTAGAAAAGATAGATCCAGCTCAGGGTATACCTGAGAGATCTTCGCCCGTGTCTCCTCTTCACCAAACCAAAATGCATCGGCGCAAGCCACTTTGTGCTCATCGGAAAATTGGGCAAAACTCTTGTACTCTTCCATGGCCGAAGAGACTCGTCTGTTAGCTTCGGCCAATTGATCCCCTAGTTCGGAATTTATTCGGCGGCTGCGATTACCTCTTTTGCCCCCTCAATTAAAGCAGGGGCCTCTTCCCCATCTGTGTGCAGCGCTATAAGACTGCCAACCTCCAACGAATGAGGCTGATTAGCTTTGAGTAAGGGGATTGTCGAATGGACTGGCGACATCCCCTCGGAATCATCTGATACAATGATTATCTGGAGGGGAGGAATTTTAATAGCTTCCTCCAAACTTCCCCCGACGGCCGGTTCCTCCTCCGCTACCATACCTCCTTTCGGCAGGGAGGGCTCATTCGCCGTGGCTGGTGCACCCACTTTCCCTTTCCTTGGAGTGGAGGAATGGCAGCCGACGCTATCCTTCCTAGGCTCCTTTGAGTGGAAGCCAGAAAGGCGGAACCTTTTCTCAGACTTATACTTATCACCAGAGCTGGATCACCTATGGCATTTTTCCAGCTCCTTCTTTATTTGGCCCACGAATACTGACCTCTCGGCTAAAAGCATAGCAAACAATCAGTTAAATCACAATAAAACTGTTTAGGCATATCGATTGCAAAAAAAGGGGAAAAACTCACCCTGAGGATCAATAAAACTCAGCCCGGCGGCAAAAAGGGTATCCTCTGATAAGAGGGCATGGCCGATAGCACCCGACCACTGCGAAAAGTTACCAAGTCTCTCTTCTCTTGCTCAGATAACTCCGGGCGCGCTTCCGGGTCTTTCACATAGTTCACCCACGTCCAAGGGAAATCCGAACCAACGTTCCCCTCAACAATGAAGAACCATGACTTCCACTCCTTTATCGATGATGGATTATCCAAAATTATTTTGAATGATTTCCGAGGACTAATGTAAGGCCACTCGGAGGTCCTCCCGGAAACTAGGTTGTAACAGACAAATATAGGGAGGGTCGCGGTCACCCCAACATGGCTGAACATTGAGATGAACCCGAAGAGGTTGCGCCAGCTATTCGGAGCTACCATTATTGGGCATATATTGTAGAACATCATCACCTCCTACACCAGCGGGTGGAGAGGGAACCGAAGACCTGCTCTTAAGCTTTCCTCATAACAGAACACACCACGGCTTAATTAGCTCCGTCGAAACCCTATGCTCAGCCCTTGGGAGCCATAGGGCAACATCCCGAGGAACCCTGTAACAATGGCATATTCTGTCCAAATCTTCAAGAGTTATCTCTGAGGCTACGTCGCTCGGGCCCTTCATGTTGTCAAGTTGAGAGGCAAAGCACAAATAAGCTAGCAAGGGTTTAGGAAGGAAAGAAAAATCTCTAAGGAAGAGATGAGAAGGCGTTGCAGAAGGGACGCCGCCCTAACCCTTCCCCTCTTTAAATAGCACTTCAGAAGGAAAGCCCGAGATGCTAAAACTTTCGATATGGGCACCATAAACATAAGAGCCTCGCCATGTGGGACTCCACAATCGCTGCCTACTAGAAATGAGGCGTTTCCTTCTCGTGTTGCGATAAAAAATGATGACGAAACAGCAACCTATCATTTATGAGACTATCATTGCATGCCCCTTTGGATCCCCCCAAATGAGATTATTTCAAAACTCGACTCCCTAAATCCGAATTTACACTTCGGACTAGGGAGTGGGGGGCATGCGATGAGAAGTAAAATTATCATCGCATTGATGCCCGTGCGCATCGACAATTGAGTCAAAACCAATCCTAACATCCTGCAGGCCAGCTGTCACATCCGCAAGATGGCGAAGCCGAATCGCCTTCAGCAGAGTCGAGTCGCCCCGACGAACCGAACCATTCCTATACCTCGGCAGACCGAGCCATCTTATACCTCAGCAAACCGAGCCATCCTATACCTCGGCGATCTAAGCCATCCTATACCTCGGCAAACTGAGTCATCCTATACTTCGGCGAACCAAGCTATCCCATGCCTCGGCCGGACCGAGGCACTCGAGCACCTCTGTAGAATCAAGCGTGGGGAAGTTCAAATTTATGATAACTGAACAAGATTCCAAATGAAAAATCATGCCAATGACACCAGAAGTGGCCTAAGGGCCATAGAAGTGGCCTAGGGCCTATATAATCACTGAATCTTAAGGCATCAACCAACTCTCCTGGCCATCGATCCTCTAACTAATAAGATACGGATCCTACCGGTCTCGTAACAAATTTGATTCGAATCCATTTCGAATCCTAACAGCTTTCAGACCCCTTATAACGCGCCCAATGAATTAGGTGATCGCCTATAAATACCACAGTCCCGAAGCCTCTCAGGTTCGTATTCACTAACTCTAATACAGAAAAACTCCATTAAAGCTCGAGCAGAGCTTTGAGTTCTTGGAGGAATTCTATCTAGAGGAACTCTTCTACGAGAGCCTTCTCCTCATATATGCTTGCTGTGAATTTCCACTAACTTGAGCGTCGGAGGGTCTTCCGTAGAGGGCCACCCCTGAAATACCCTCTGCGTGAGGACTGTCTTGCAGGTTCCACCCTGGGCGAGAAACCAGTGTCCGGACCTGGAGCCAGGGTGCACCCGAGTCGAAAAACGAATTTTTACGGCAACAATATAATATATGATATGGGGATTGTGTATAATTATGGCATATTATATATTGTGCTAGCATGACTTATGATGTTGATGATCCAGATTTAAAAATTGATTTGCATGTCAAAATAGTACAGTGGTGGTGTGGGGGCGGTGTAATAAAAAGGCATGTAGATTAATCACTAATATGTAATGAGGTGGCATCAAAAGCAGGGCTTATAGCTAATTTAAGCCCAATGTGGAACTGATTTTGGTCTAAGGTGATGGCTTGACTTGGTTTATGACATTTGGCATTGATAGACCGATGATACGTAATATTAGTTCAAACAAACATAGTTTGACTTAGACATGTGGTGTTGCGGGCAAGACCTAGGGCTGATTAAAGCCCAATGTAAAACCAATTTTAGTTGCAGATGGTAATCAAATGAGGTTTATGACATGCAGCATTAGTATGAGAGCCAATTTAGGTGTGAGGTGATAGCTAGGTTAGATTTTTATACATGATACTGGTCAAGGAGACACCAATATATGTATCATCAATGTGCCTTGAGATATTGGTAGGGCTGATTTGACACTATGTGGGGAGAACAAATATTCTTGGTAGGGCATCGAATTGATGTAGTCTGATGCTAATTTGATAAAAGAATTCTTTTATATTGATACATGATTTTATGGTATGGTGCTTGTAGCATAATTTATTTTATTAAACATATTATTTTTGTTAGAAAAATTGTTTTTGATTTTGCAAAAAATCCTTCCTAAAAATTGCTAGAGAATTAATTTAAAAATATAATTGCAAAATATAAATGAAATATAAAAAGAATCTATGAATATAAGCTAGGAACGAGGCGTGTTAGACACTGCCCTAAGGATCAGATTTTCATCCCTTTGTGCAGGTTATTGGTGATCTGTCCCCAAGGTACAACGATCCGGCTCGATCTGATCCTCCTACCACGAGCACAATCGCATGGAGGTACAACCCAATGATTACCTTTAGATGCTCATAAAAAGATTAATAAAAATAGAAATAAAATAAGATGAAATAAATCATTGATAAGGCTACTCAAAATAATTCTCTTACATCTTGAATCTTTGAGTCCGAATTTATCGGCTTAGCCTATAAAAGAATGGCTCGGCCCATAATGGCCTTAAAGGCCTGATAGCCCCCAAATCATGTTAAAAACGGCTTAAAAATTAAATTATTTAAACTGTTTCTGGACGTTCACGAACGTTGGCCCAATGTTCATAATGCTCGCTCCCAAGTCCCATGTGTACGTGGGCCCTTTTTTTAATTAAAACCTTTTTCAACAATCCCCCATAAAAGTTTTAAAAAAAATAAATATAATAAAAATTTTAAGGTATCTTATACTGCACAATAGGTAAGGTGTTCAATGGACTTGAACCTTACTTAATGTTGATTGTATACACCTAAAGGAACTAGGTTCAGGCTTCTACTAATCACACACATATGGATCAATTGGGTTTACGCGGTCAACGCATATTAAAGGCCTTGCGCTTAGTACCTTAATTTTTCATGAGAATTCTTTAAGGTTAGCCCAAACCTTTAGTCACGGCCTAATATGATGATTCTCATATAGGTGAATCCTCCAAGGGTATTTGTGACAATACCCTACAGATAACCTATCTCGGATCCATTAAGAGTATGACTCAACCTTACACAAATTTACTTTGTCACTTTACAAGAGCACTCATCATAGGGATGGGATGAAAATTTTTCAAATATTTGTGCTCTAACGCGATCACTCAATCAGCTTCGTTTCTACCACATTGAACCTCATTCATGGGATCTCCAATAACAAAGGTTGGGTATCCACTGCTGGTAACCAAATAATGGGCTTAAGCCCTATCCCCCTCGATGAATCTACGACTCCACTCTTAGATAACTCCTTGGTTAATTAATCTGTCAAATTCTTCTCAGCAAATTCCAAAGAGATAATTTTTTTTACTAGACCTTAAATAAGAGAATCAAACAAAGATATATTAGGATTTAATATCCAAATACAAGATAAACAATAAGTTGGATATTCCAACAGTCATGAGATTATTTAATAAATTATAAAAACTTTTATTAAATCTCATGGTAATAAGTTTCAAGAGACTCAAAATAGAGCATTTATATGATGCCTTGTCACAACATCCAAGTTCATCCATTCTTTGCCATTTGGTAACACAAAAGATTCACAATAGTAGGTAAGCAATAAGTATTTGCCAAATGCTGTCACTTTTGTCTAGAATAGAAAACTTTTGTATTTATGTAAGAATGAAAATATATGCTAGTAGCTGCACTTGAAAATTAAATAATAAAATGATATAAAAATATATCTACATACAAGCACGCATATATCATGTGCACAAGTGTAAGCATGTGTATGCATATATAATATATAATACCTATATATACATGTGTATATCATAGAAATTTTTGTCTCAAATTTGAAAAGATAGAAAAACTATAGATCTGCTTTTCTAAACCGTATTGCATTGAAACCATCGATGACTAAAACGCTTCATAGCCTGGATGTCTAAATTGCAATGATACAAACATAAATATCACTGAATATGCTCCATCAGATCTTGCAACAAGGGATTTAATTTTGGCAACAGTAAGATTGGTCTCATTTAATGAACAAGATGGCATCATATATTCAGTGAATTATTGCAGAAAGCAACAATTTTATGCCTAAAGGAAAGTCACATGATTGACTTAAATATCTAAACTTTGTGTAATCATGGGTGCACAACATTCACCAAAAGAAGGATTCCAAAAACGTATCTACCGATCTGGAATAGAATGAAACAAGATGTTCTTCAACCCAGAAGAGATTCATGATGCTTTGGAGTCATTAGCAATATTTTTGACCCAAAAATTCATGGTTAGAATGTATAGCATATATCTACACCGCACGTACGTGCCAAGAGTAGGTACATTTTTTTTATGCAGTATGCATGCACGGTCACCGAGCGCGATGCTTCTGCTGCACCGCCATCGAAGTCTTTCTCTTCCTCAAGCGTACAATTAGTTCTGAAATTCAGAAAATGTGTAGGGCTAAAATGACGCTATCTAGGTATAGTGCACATTATAAGCAAAGGAATGAGGGGCTCATTTAATTTGGACATTTCAAATATGACTCACTCAAAGTTAAAAATTACTCAAAGTCTAAACAACTTGGAATACCTATTATGACTATTTCACAGATTATGGGTATTCCTAATCAGGCTGATCAGCTATCCTATCTTAGAATACCTATTACGGGGAGGCGGCCTTGCATCTCTGACTTCAGCAACTTAGTTAGCCGGGTCCGTGACAAATTGGATGGGTGGCAGGTCACTGGGCTCTCTATGATGGCGAGGCTTTCACTGTTACGCTCGGTGCTATCTTCCCTACCACTCTATCTGCTTGCCAATGCTGCTGTTCCCTTGTCTTGTTTGAGGAAGATCGAGAGACAGTTCCGGGATTTCCTTTGGGCTTCGATGCAGGATGGGCATGGTATTCACCTCCTGGCTTGGGATATTGTTTCTATACCGATTACTGAGGGTGGGCTCGGGATCCAGTCGCTCATTGTTAGGAGGGAGGCTCTGATTGCGAGGCATGCTACGCGGTTCTTACTTGATCCGCACTATTTGTGGAGCTCCTTTATGCGGGCCAAATATGGAGACTGAAATTCTTCCTCTCCTCCTCAGCTTTTCCCTGGGTACTCTTTTTTCTGGAAAGAGGTTTGCCGGCATGCTCCGCCTATTTTGGACAGCATCTCTTGGTCGCTAGGCGATGGGGTCTCTGTTGATATTATTCATGACACCTGGATAGCTGACCTTCCTCTGTCCCGTTGGCCGACTTTTGTGAGTTCTGACATCCCTCAGGGTATGAGGGTGATTGACTTATTTGGTTCGGATCGCTCTGCTTGGTCTTCTTCTATGGTCTCGAGTTTTTTTGGAGCTGAGCTTTGCCGGCGCATTCTTGCCATTCCTCTTACTCCGGGTCCCACCCCTGATATTAGGGTTTGGAGGAGATCCTGTCTGTCCCGTGCTCCTATTAGAGATCTTGTTGAGATTTACAGCCCTCAGCCTCAGCATTCGATTGATTTGAAGTGGATCTGGCATCTCCCCATTCATCCCAGGGTGTGGCTCTTTATGTGGAAACTTGCATGGAACACACTTCCTACTTGTTCCCTGCTCTCCGCGAGAGGCATGAGCATTCTGCCTACTTGCCCATTATGTGGTAGGGAGGACGAGACGGTTGGTCATGCTATCTTCAGTTGCTCCCAGGCGAGACAGACCTGGCAGATTTCAGGTGATGGTCCTTGGGATCAAGGGTCTGAATCCCTGTGTAGTCACTTTTTGAGTATCATCAGGGAGGATATGAGAAGAGGACTCCACCTTCTGGTTTCAAGGAGGGCTTACATTGCTTATCAGATTTGGTTATCTCGGAATCGGCTTCTGTTTGCTGATGAGACTATTCATCCTCGCAGGGTTGTTAGGGTTGCCTTCTCCTTAGCTGCTGAGTATACCTTCCATCAGAGATTTTGTGTTTCTGCTACCCCTGGCCACTGGGACTCCCCTGCTGCTTCGGCAGCGTACCGGCGTATAGTCTTCATTTCTTGGGAGCCCCCACCTCTAGGGTTTGTTAAAATCAACTTTGATGGTAGTGTTCGCGGCAGATGTGCAGGCTCAGCGTTTGTGATTCATGGGCTTGACGGTGAGATGCTAGCGTCTGGTGGATTTGGTCTTCTTGATTCCACAGTGCCCCTTACGGAGTTGTGTGCTGCTTGGGCTGGTATCTGTTGTGCTATTCGCTGTCTTGGAGCTCGCAGCATTATTGTTGAAGGGGATTCTATTACGGTTATCCGCTGGATTAGGCAGGACTCTCGCGCCCGTGTGCCTATCATCCCCTTGATTAGAGATATTCATTCTATCCTTCAGGGTATCTCTTGTGTCAGGATTAGGCACATCTACCGGGAAGCCAACTCTGTGGCAGATTGGATTGCTGCTAGGATGGCGTCTTATGCTGGTTCTTGGAGCTGGAAGCTGGGTGAACCTTGCCCCCCTGTTCTTTCAAATTTTGTACTCTGATATCTCGGGTTTGACTCACTCTATATTGGTGTGATCACCCGCTTGTACCAAAAAAAAAAAAAAAAACAACTGATGATGCACTGAAATCACAATCAAACTCGGCACTGAAGATCAAAACATTTGACAGAAAAAGAAAAATAAAGATAAAATGGTGGGTTGGGGGGGGGGGGCGGCGCAGCTTAAACTGTAACCAAATTATTAGTTCATTGTAATTGATTTGTAGAATTCATATCAATATTAAATAACAAAAATAACATTTATCGTTAACATAAAAAGGGAATCCCAGATGGAGTCCCAAATAGAGCTGATATATCAGTAAGGCCTTAAAATTCAATTTTACCACTGAGAATACTGGACAACATGCGTAAGATAGCGGTGCATTAACAATTGCATTTGAATTATATAGCATTATTCACTTACATTGAATTATAAATCTCCCATTCATATGTGTACTTGTTCTATTTCACTATATACCTCTACGATCTTCCACCTATCTGCAGTATTTATGCTTGAACAGTTGTTCTCCAATATTTAGTATTTATGCTGGTTGTTGAATGCCCATCTCATCTGCGACTGGACCTCAACTTTTGAGACGCATAAAACCCAGCAGTGAAGGCTGCAACAGCCAGAGCAATGATCTTTTTATTCTTGCTGATTGACTCCATTAATCCATCCATCGTCCATGATCCAGCCACCCTTCCTCAATTCTCTCTTTCCAAGCCATCCCTTTCTTTTTACATTTTTCAAGCCCCTCACTGACTGTGCCGCTCCATGGCTTCGGCTTTTGAATAGGCTCAACTAGGTCAGGGTGTTCCTCTTTCTTCTCAAGTGGCTTCTCTTCATGAACTGGGGCTGCTTCTGCTTTTGTCTCCTTTTCCCCTTTCGGCTTCTCCTTTTGTATGGGTGCTTCCTCTGTGGGTGGCTTCTCTTTATAAACAGAAGATGGTTCTTTTGTCTCTTCTACACCTTTGGGCTTCTCTTTTTGTATGGATTCTTCCTCTTTTCTCTCAGTGCTCTTTGGCTGGTCTTTCTGGATTGGAGCTTCCTCTTTCTTGCCCTCGGCCACTGGCTTCTCTGTTTCTGTCACCACCTTCTTTGGCATGAATAAAGAGAGACGACCCTGATCAAATTTCCCACTGATCTTGTCAATATATGAATCTTTAGGAACATCAAAAACCCGCTCCAAACGCAAGTATTTGCCATCACCGAGCGTCCTCCCGCCCCTTACTGTTAGTTTCCCAGAGCCGTCAACCTGGACCCTGAACTCATCCCTTCTGAAATCTTTATTTTAAGCCAAAAAAAAAAAAAAAGGAAAAACATCAGATTGAAAATGACCAATATGCTTTCATGTGATTACATCACATGAGACAGACTCTTCTCATGCAGCTACTGCAAATATCGGTATATGCCGTTTCGGAAATGATCTGTTGGGCTGGACAAAGTCCAATGTGCCCCTGCCGTTTTGTCAGCCCAATCTAGGTGAGAAGGAAATAAACTGATAGTTAAGGACCGAAGTAAATGTTGGTTATGTTGCATCTAAAATGTGGCTTTTTTTTTTTCCTTCCTCCTTATGTTTGGAGTTGAGTGCAATGCAGGGTGGAAATATTGCAAAGTCATGGTGGTAGTTATGGTGAACTGAGATCTGCCCTAGTAGTTATACTCCCATGCCGAGCCAACCAGAATATCTGGATTTAAATTTTGACCGGGCATGTCTAAATTTTGAGTGAGATATTTCCACGTATGGAATCTAGCTTATTGTGGTACAAGTAGGTCTCCTTCTCTCTATTTCTAAGGGGAAAAAAAAAGGAATAATAATAATAATAATAAGTACGGTTTATCTATCATAACTTGGAGTCAAGTTCTCTCTCATACCTGGGAGGTTAATGTGTAGTACATAATTCTTGGGATCTTCTGTCCATTCGATGGATGGCTGGAAATCAGTGTAACCTCGCGTGCTGGCCATCTTGGAGTAGATGAGAGCAAACAATTGCGTTGATGTTGGTTTCGGTCTGGATAGCATCTATATATATTCAGTTTGCTATGACAAGGTTGCACTCTATTCCAAACTTTTCCTTACGGTGTTCCAACTCGTGTAGACGAGAGGTAAGGTAAGGAAGAATTCTTTGCTTTTTCCAAACAACTCTGGGTTGTCGGTGGTCTCGAAATTCCTCTACTTCTCGATCAAGGAAAGCTTTGACTTGGGAATGGGGTGAATTTCATTCCTCCAAGCTAGGCCTAAATAGGATGTGGACGTACACAGCAACATGAAATCCCCTTACAATGGTCATCGAATTTGTCAGTCTGTATAACTTTATTTTTTAGATGTTTGTCAATTTTATAATCTGCAATTCCTGGTGAAAGCAATAGTTTCGTCATAGCCTGTGAGGCCCGACCCAAGCTGGGTCCATTTGACCTGCTCGGACCGGGCCAAGTAAAAAAAAAATGAGAGAGAAACGGAAGATGAGCAGACCTCAAGCGTTGATCATATGCTGGAAGGGAAGAGTCTTTGTCCTCTTTCCCAAGCCGCGATGTAGGCATCGCCTTCACCTCTTCCCTTAACCTATCAGCGGAGGATGAAACCTATTATTTTTTCTAACTGTGCAATGTTCAGCACCTCCTTTCATCGCCCTCAACATGAATTTTTTCAAATGAGTCCCGAATCTTTGATAGGTGATGAAGAGTTTTAGAGAGAAAGAAAGAGAGCTAGCGAGCCATCGAACCCTTGCCGGATTGCTCGCCCAGCGGGGAGGGGCCGGTGGCTAGCCGATTGGGGAGTCATTGGGGCCTCGGCGGCTGCGTGAGGCCAACAAGGCAGTCAAAGTCGCAACTGCCTTGGCACGGCCAGATGAGCACACTAGCTCGTTTAGCCATGCCGACGGTCCCGATCGGCACCAAGGCAACGTGCGATGCAAGCTGCTCCATCGGAAAAGGGCCGGTGGTGGCCCATGATTGGCAAGCATGGGTGCAGATGAACCCAGGAAATAGAGAGGAAAAGAAAAGGAATCAGGAGAGGAAGAAGGGAAGAAAAGAAAGAAAAAAAGGAAAAAAGAAAAATGAAGAGGGGGTCGCCGGTGGCGGCAATCGGCATGAGGCCGGTCATCGGTGGCCAGCCAAACCCAGGGGCCAGTTGCGGCTCTAAGCTGTTATCCATCTCCCCTAGTTCGGGTGAACTAGGGGAGAACAATGGAGAAGGAAGAAGAGGAGGGGTTGGCCCAGGTTCGGCCCAGCCCAGTGAACCCTTTTGGACTGATTTTTGGGCCCCAAATCGGGTCGGGCCTAATAAAAGGATGGTGATGTTTGGATCAGCTTTGATTATAGTTTCTTGAGAAATTTTTATGGAAAAGTCTTTGTACACCGTCTCCGGTGCAGCAAGTCCTACGTGGGCTACATCGTCCCTCCTTATTGGTCCATATTGATCTAATGTGGCCTACGCTACCAGACGAAAGAGTAGTGATATGATGTAACGTTTTGATCGTGACGTCTATTAAAAGCTGGTCAACCTTATTTTGAAAGTGGTGTACAGATGAAAATGTCCTTTCCTTTCAGCGTATGTAAAGAAAAGAACATTTTTGCCCTTCAAAAGTTTCCTTGCAAAAGGGTTTTGTACGAAACAATACTACGACACTCCAGTTGTAATATTATGACACCCTAGTTACAAACCTAAGTCGTTCATGCTTAGGGAAAAAGCTTTACGACATCCCAGCAAAAATTGGCCGAAACAAAGCTACGATACCCCAGTTTTACCGTTAAGACACCGTAGGTTCAAACTTACGACACCCATGGCCTTACAACGGATGCTGAAGAAAAGCCTCACGATATCGCAGGAGGAAATCGGCTGAAAACCAGTTACGACACCACAGTTGAATTATTACGATACCCAAGTTACAAACTTAAGACACCGATTCAGGAAATTGGCCAAAACAAAGCTACGACACCCCAGCTTTACCGTTAAGACACCCTAGGTTCAAACTTACGAAACCCATAGCCTTACACCGAACGGTGGAGAAAAGCCTTGCGACATCGTAGGAAGAAATCGGTCGAAAACCAGTGACGACACCCCAGCTAGATTATTACGACACCCGTTCATATTTAGGGGAAAAGCTTTACGATATCTCTGGAGAAAATCAACCGTAACAAAGCTACGACACCCCAGCTTACTATTAAGACACCGTAGTTACAAACTTATGACACCCGTACATAAAATGAATGCTGAGAAAAGCCTCGTATCATCGTAGGAGGAAATCGGCCAAAAACCATGACGACACCCCAGCTGAAATATTATGACACCCTAGTTACAAACTAAGACACTCATTCAGGAAATCGACCGAAACAAAGCTACGACACCTCAGCTTTACCATTAAGACACCGTAGATTCAAACTTACGACACTTGTAGACTTACACCAGACGCTGAAGAAAAGCCTCACGACATCGCAAGAGAAAATTGATCGAAAACCATGACGACACCCCAGCTGAATTATTACAACACCCAAGTTATAAACCTAAGATACCCATTCAGGAAATCGGCCATTTCTTAACCTCTTCCATATCGCAGAAGATATGGAAGATCAACCCGAGAAAGTCCCACCATTTCTTCGCATCGGTCTTGTACTTGGCATTACGTTTCAATGAATTAAAGTGCATCAACATCCTTCTTTCCATGTCGATCGCAACCAGATGCCATTGCGGATTCTTCGAGTTAATGATGGAGAAAAGAAACTGGAACTGAAACTTTTCTTCATCACTAACTCGATCAAAGATCATTAACCTGGCCGATCTAGTGAGTTCTTCAATAGGAGATGTTCGATTATTTGGACACAAACCGGATGTCATAACAGATGCAATGATGCACGTATGATATCGTTCGGATGCTCTGTCCAGTTCATCTTAAAAATTTCTGCCTGGCATCAATAATCTAGAAATGCAATGTAAACCGATTAATAAAAAAATAATGTCATGTCATTCTAAAATCAACCAAAATAAAACTACGACACCCCGGCTTTATCGTTAAGACACCGTAGGTTCAAACTTACGACACCAGTGGCCTTACACCGGACGGTGAAGAAAAGCCTCGCAATATCGCAGGAGAAAATCAGTCGAAAACCAGTGACGACACCCTAACTAAATTATTATGACACCCAAGTTACAAACCTAAGACATCCGTTCACGTTTAGGAGAAAAGCTTTACGACATCCCAGCAGAAAATCGATCAAAACAAAGCTACGACACTCCAACTTTACCGTTAAGATGCCGTAGGTTTAAACTTATGACACCCATGGCCTTACACTCAAAAAACCCCTATGACACCCCAGTTTTACTTTACGACACCCTTGGTATAAATTTATGACATCACTGTAATATATTTCAAATAGGCAAAAAATTTTACGTCACCCTAATTGTAAACCAATGACACCCTATTAAGACAGCTATGCCATCCATTTGAAAACGTGGGCTTCACGTAGCCCATGGTACGAGACGCGAGAGCGTATCATTGCGGATTCATGATGTAATCGCATCACTCTTGCCATTATTTCGCACAGAAGGGTGTCCTTTCATCTTCCTCTAAAGGCGGCATATATAACTTCTGAACCCTAGTTTTAACCTTCGCTTTATAATATAATCTCTTCCTTAAAGGCGGCATATATCTCTTCTGTTTGATGGTCGAGTAGCCGCTAGCATCTCAGATCTTCTCCACTATTTTTTCTTTTGCCTCCATGGTGAAGAGTGGTTTCATGGTTCGACACAGAACGTGAACACAGTGTACACAGAAGCACCGCAATAAGAAAATGGTGAAAGCAAGCAAAGAAATGGTTCTGTATTCAAATAAGGATGAGGCTCCTTGTTAAGTGTCGTCTCATATGAAGTTACAAAATTGAAGAGGTAAACAGCATGATAATTCCTTGATTCATATTTTATGATACCCTTTCTCAAAATATCATGACACCCTGCACATGACTCCCTAGTTTAGATATTATGGCACCCTATACAAATTTTTTTTCTTAATCTGACAAATTTTTAACCCGTTTATTTCAGATGACTTGAAAATTATTTCAGTCCCTACAGTGAAGGCTTCCCAGTTTAAGAACTGTTATAAACTGGCAGTTTACGTTCAAAAATTTGGAAGATGGGGCTTAATACACTACATATAGAAGTTATCCGAAGGACCCCATTTGGTGCCTTCGTCAACATGCAGCCATTATCAGTCGATGACTGACTGCTAGCACGATGTCACAATGGAGGTGAGGAGTTTATTTTCTATAGCAAGGCGATCATTTTCAGTGCCGATAAAGTCGCACTGATTTTGGGTCTTCCATCTCATGGAAGGAAGATCGACATGTCATGCCAATTGTATAACGGAAGGTTATTCAGACGATTTGGTCGGGCATTAGATCTTCGCCAAAAAGGGTTGGAGAAGTTAATAAATGGACTCCAATCATCCAAAAAACAGGAGGATGTCAAGGATACTATTAGGCTTTGGATCGCCTACATGTTTGCAATATTTTTGGCTTCAAAGTCTAATCAGACATGTCCACGATATCTTATCTAGTACTTAGATGATTTAATTCAATTGAAAAGGATCAACTAGGCTTCCACATTCAAGGAGTTGATCATTATGGGTCTCCCAAAGGTCACTACTTGCTTGCAATCCCAAGAGCCAGTCCAGTCAAAAGAGGGGACAAGGTTATGAGGCAGCCTACCATGTTCGGATGCTCACAGCACTGATGGTAAGGAATATTGATATTCAGAATAAGTATCGTAATTATCTTTTTTCATAAATCTTTCATTTTTTTATATCATAAAATTATTATGTGCAAGCATGGTTCCTGAATATAGCTTAATAAGAGCCCCAGCATATCCCAATGAACTATCCCGACTGTTGAAATGGTATGACAGCCAATTGAAGGTGCATTCTGTCCAGGTTGTCAACATGTAGCCTGACAAATTGGTAAGTTTACGATGTAATATTACGTTTGAGTTTATTAAGTTTTCAATTGGGATGTCATAATGTTACAACTGCGGTGTCATAAAATTTGTTCCTCTGATATCAGTAATGTTAACATTTTCAGCTATGGTATCGTTCTATGGGAACTGGGGTGTTATAATTTTTGTTTTGAAATATCGTAACTATTTTCCATTATAACGTTAGAATTTTTAAAATTAATTTAATTTTAAATTTTTTAATCCTTTAATTTATCATCTTGTTTTGCAATTGGAGGATGTACTACTATACCTATGGCACAAGAGCAGTGGCTTCTCACTCCACAGACAGTAACGTCCGTTGATCCAACAAAAGTTGTACAAGCTGTGCGGAGTTAGAATTGAACTGGAGTGTGTTAAAAATCAACTTGATGATGTTTCGCACAAGCTTGCCATAACTGAAGACCTCAAATCATTGTGCAGAAAGGAGAGCACTGCAAGTAATGAAGAGGAGAAGAGGAAGGAAGGGTAGTCCTTGGAGGGCCAAGAGGAGCCCAGGATTGCAGATAAAGAGAAAGAAAGGAGGGAGGAGGTGCAGTCCTTGGAGGGCCAAGAAGAGCCCAGGATTGCAGATAAAGAGGAGGAGATGAGGGAGGATAAGGGCCAGGAGGGGCAGTCCATGGAGGGCCAAGAGGATCGAGCCCAGGATTGCAGATAAGAAGAGGAGAGAAGGGATGAGAAGATGGAGGGGCAGTCCTTGGAGGGGCAAGAAGAGCCCAGGATGGCAGATAAACTGAAGGAGAGGAAGGAGGGTCATTCTATGGACGGACAAAAGGAGCCTAAGTCCGAGGAAATAATCGTTACCCTTGCGCCCTATGATAGTAAAATCATCACCCCTGAGCTTAAGGCCGATGAGGGGGACATACAATTCTTTGAAGCAATACCCTCGCTTATCAAGAGGGTTAAAAAAGAGCCCAGAAAGTGCAAGGCCTCCAAGTTCAGAGGGGACTCTTATAAGACAGGTTGTCCCAAAAAATCGTCAAAACAAGTGGGCACTACAAAAACCAAAATAAGAATAGAAGAAGACAATATTTTGATCTCATAGTTTTTGAGCAAAAGATCCAGCAAATAAGTAATTTTCTTGACTTATTTTTATTTTGTATTCTATTTTATATTCCAAGTTGCATGATAACTTTTATGCTTCAACATTTTAGCGATGATATCGTGTACACAAATCAATCAAATTGTGGCATTAGAAGAAAAGTCTTAAGGATCTTCTTGCCAAAGATATGATAATAGACGATATACGTATCTCAGTGAATATTTTTTATATTAATTTTAGAATGACATCATATTATTTTTTTATTAATGGTTTACATTGCATTGCCAGATTATTGATGCCGGACATGAATTTTTGAAGATGAACTGAACAGAGCATCGGAATGATATCATATGTGCATCATTGCATCTGTTATGACATCCGATTTGTGTCTGAATAATCGAACATCTCTTATTAAAGAACTCATTAGATCAGCCGGGTCAATGATCTTTGATTGAGTTAATGATGAAGAAAAGTCTCAGTTTGGTTTCTTTTTTCCATCATTAACTCAGAGAATTCGCACTGGCACCTAATTGCGGTCGACATGAAAAGAAGGGTGTTGATGCATCTTAATTCATTGAAATGCAACGCCAAGTACAAGACCAATGTGAAGAAATGGTGGAACTTTCTCGAGTCAATCTTCCATATCTTCTGCGATATGGAAGAGGTTAAGAAATGGCCGATGAAAGAAATTTTAGATTGCCTAAGTCAATCTCCCAGATCACTGGATTGCGGCCTCTACTATCTGAAGTACATAAAATACCTTGCTCGTTGGGATAATCCTGATTCGAAGATAGATTTCATGGACGATGATATCAGAGATTACCGACGAGAATTAGCAGCAAGGATATTAAGAGAAGGCCTCAACCAAAAGATCGTCGATATTGCTTCAAAACCTTCTTGATGTTTTCAAACTTTATTGATTCAAATTTTATGTAATTTTTCATATAGATAGTGCTACAAATTTGATGTTGTTTGTTCATGATGATAGTGTTTCAGAATTGATGTAATTTTTTTATTAATGAATGAATATTTTTTTTTATATGGATGTCATGGTGCTTTACATGGGTATCAAAAATTTTAAGTCTCTTAAGTTTTCAACCTGGATGTCATAATGTTCAAATCGGAATGTCGTAATGTTACAACTATGATGTCGTAAATTTCTTTCATCCAATATCAGTAATATTAACATTTTCAACCACGGTGTCGTTCTATGGGAACTAGGGTGTCCTATTTTTTGTTTTGGAATGTCGTAATAGTTTTCCTGTGATATCATCATTTTAAATCTTGGGTGTCATAGGATAAGAACTGGGGTATCGTAACATCAACGACATCCCAGACTAACGATATCACATGAGAAAATCGACCAAAACTAGTGATGACACCCCAGCTTTACATCTAAGATACCCTGATTGCAAACCTAAAACACCTGTGCCTAAAATGAACGCTGGAGAAAAGACTTGAGAGTTACGATACCCCAAGAGGGAAATAGGCCGAAAAGGAGCTACAACATCCCAGATTGAGAACTATGACACCTTATTACAAACCTACGACACCCATGCTTAAAAGAAACGCTGGAGAAGAGACTTATGACACCCAAGAGAAAATCGACCAAAAAAAGAGCTTCGACACCCCAGATTTAGAACTAAGACACCCTAGTTACAAACTTACGACACCCATAAGAGCCTTTCGGGGATGTCATCAGTTTCTACCGTAAGAGTTTCAGCTCGGGTGTCATCATTTTAAAGCTCAGGTATCGTAACGTGAGAACTTGGGTGTCGTAACAGCCTTTCGAGGATGTCGTCATTCCTGCCGTAAGAGTTTCCGCTCGGGTGTTGTCATTTTAAAGTTCGGGCATCGTAACGTGAGAACTTGGGTGTCGTAACAACCTTTCGGGGATGTCATCAGTTCCTATCGTAAGAGTTTTCGCTCGGTGTTATCATTTTAAAGCTCAGGTGTCGTAACGTTAGAACTTTGGTGTCGCAACAGCCTTTCGGGATGTCGTCATTCTTACCGTAAGAGTTTTGCTCGAGTATCGTCATTTTAAAGCTCGAGTATCGTAACGTGATAACTAGGTGTTGTGATAACCTTTCGGGATGTTGTTTGTTCCTACCGTAAGAGTTTTGCTCAGGTGTCGTCATTTTAAAGCTCGAGTGTCGTAACGTGATAACTGGGGTGTCATTATTTTTCAATAGTTGTATTTTTACAACTACGGTGTAGTAACATAAGAATTTGGATGGCGTAAATTTTTATATATTTCTGCATTAATTGACTTAATACATAAGCATCAAACTCATCCAACAATATATCAAAAGATAGTATAATTCTTTCCATATCCTGTCCAGTGTTAGTTGTCGGCATACAAGTCTGTATGTTGCTTGAACCAGCTCTTATTTTATTTTGCATAGGAGGAGCATCAACGGATGCATTGTCCATATTTTTTCTTGATCTCTTTGACTCATTCTCGACTCCACTCTTTAATCTGCTCTCTCTTGGATGACCTTTTGTCCTAATATGCTCATGATCTTGAATTACAAGTTATGTACTTGCCTTAGCTGCGCAGTTAGCATCCACAACTCTTTTGAATAATGGTGTTAGATCATCCATCACTAAATTAAATGCATCTTCAGATATGAAGGCTATCTCTGTGAGCTTCATCATTCGATGACTCATCAAAGCATGTCTACAATCAATAACATAATTTTAAAGAAAACATATAACAAAATATTTAAAATAAAAAAATATGACTGTGTACCGTGATTTTCGTGAACTTTTATTACAACCTTCAAAATTTATGTCAAAATCATCGAATTGATATTTCATGTTCTTGCACCATCTCTTTAAGAAGTACTTATCTGGTCAACGAAATACGTCGCTTTGATGAAGAACCAATAAGGCATGCCTACATAGGTAACTCTTGAACTGAAAGGATCGACACTAGCATTGGATATCCTCCAAAACTTTATCATATGACACGATATAATCTTTATCATCTCCTTGCTGATTCCATCGACTTTAATCCTTTTATACAACTTTACAGAATATACATCACAGTTGTCAGCTTCCTTAATTAATTTAGAATTTGATGCTGTAATTTCAAGGATTTCATTCTGAAACTTTTTGAACATGCGCATTGTATACTTTCCTACTGTTTGCCTCTTAAAAGAGAAGGATGTCTTTAGGAAAGCATTCATTTGCAATGTCCTATTATCTTTCTCATTTTCTGCCTCATACCTTTTCTTCAAGGCATCTTCATACTTATCTATGAACTCCTTGAGTGTAGTCTTCGAATTTATAAACCCATCGAAGAAGTGATTGATACCTTCGCTACTTTGTGAAGATGACATCCCTATACATAATAATATCAAAAAAAGAAGCATTAAATATACATATTTTTTTAGAGTTATGCAAACATTAACATAAACCAAACATAATGTCCTACAAACCTACAAAGAATGTATCCTTAAGGTAAACAGGAACCCATTTATCCCGACATTCGTAAAGGCCATTTAATCAATCTATAGCCTTGCATTCTTTATATTTCTCCATGAGATATGTCCACCTTTCCTCGAATGACTGTATGGTCAGTGAATCATATATCACTTCATCAAAATCAACTATAAATTTTGGATTTGCTATGCAAATGTGGCCAATCTTTTCAGGTATCTTCTTCAATATATGCCAAAGACAAAATCGATGTCGTGCGTTAGAAAAACCTTCCTAACTGCAACCTTGATTGCCTTATCTTGGTCAATTATTATGGCTTTAGGTGCTTGACCACTATTTGCATCCAGCTATGAATGAAAAATCCATTTATATGTCTGAGTCATCTCATCAGACAATAATGCGTAACCAAGTAATGTCGACTGTCCATGATGGTTGAGTCAAAGGCATGCGTAACCAAGCAATGGACAAAAAGGCATTTGATATCTATTTGTCAAGTAGGTTGAGTCAAAGCTTAGAACATCACCAAAGTTTGTGCATGCCAATCTTGACCTTGGATGAATCCAAAGACAGACCTAAGCTATCCATTATCATTAAGTTTTAAAGTATAGAACAAATTGGAATTTCTTACTTGCATTTCGGTGAAATGGATTACCATCGACTGAGCATCTCCTTCTTTCAGCTTAGACTAACGTTTGCGACAAATAAAATTACGAGCATCCTTCTTGTGAAATCCAATTGTCTTCTACCTATTTTCTCCTTGCTATGGCAGAGTATATCTGGATTGTGGGCACATTCACGGCATGTAAATTGCTGATCTCTGCCTTCTCTAGTGTGCTGATCCTCCTATGGGACCGTAGATAAGAGTTGATGTTATGGACATCCGATGGTTATGTTCTAGAGAAATCTCAACCAATATCCACTTACCACTTGTAGAATTCAGTCTTGCTTTTATAGATGTCATACAATCAACTTTCCTAGTATCCCTAGGATTCATACTCTTCTCTATTTTTCAAGATTTTTCTTGCCTCCAACACGCCAAGTGCTTAAAACAAAGTTGTTTGTTGTAGTTGGCCCTGCTACACACTGTTGTAATTCTAAAATCAACTCTTTTTGCGTATTCATTGTAGAAAATATATATTGTTGGCCCAGATGGCAACCCAAGAGGGGGAGTGAATTGGGTTCTAAAAAAAAATTAGCACTTTAAAACTAAGTGCTCTAATATAAAAGTGCTTAAGTGCAATGTATAGATAAGTGCTGAGCACAAATAAATGAGATAGAGAGACAAAGAGACAAAGCACGGCAAACACAAAGATTTTATAGTGATTCGGTGTATCCAACACTTACATCCACTCCCAAGTAGCACTTGGACCCACACTATAATCCACTTGATTACAGTCGAATTATTTTACAAGCTCATAACTCAAAACTTGTTGTTTCCCTCGAGATCACAATGAACCTAGCTGGTTTTACCGGGCTCACTAGCACAAAACCCAAACACAAGCTATCATTAGCTTGTCTCGAGGTATACTACCTCCGCTATTTCAATCCCCTGATTGAATTAGCTAACTCAAATGGAAATAGAGTTTAGAATACAAAACAGCTCCTTAAATGAGCAAATATGTAAATAAATAAATAAAGATAGGAAAGCCTGAATGAAGCGTTTTGAAAGTAAGCTTTTTCTTTTCTTCTTTTCCTCTTCTTCTATGAAAGATTGAATCAGGGCCTCAGCTCAGATTCTTCATTAAAAGTTGTAGTTAAGAAGTTGAGGATTTAGGGCTTTTGCTTTCTTTCTTCTAACATTGAAAATCTCCTTGATTTGATCTTGAGAAGCTTTGGATTTCTCTTTGAACTTTCTGGGATTGATGGATTTGATCTCTGAGTCTTTTCCTCTTTGATTTTTCTCTTAAGATTTTTTAGATTTTTCAGTCTCCTCTCTCTGTTCTCTGCTTTTTCAAACGAACGATTTTCCCCTTTTTGTAGATCTCTTAATCCAAGTTTAGGTGGAAAATATAGTCATTATGAGATGCTTGGATACTTCTACACACAAAGAAAAATAGTTGTTAGAGATTAGGTAAAAAAATATTACCGTTGGAGTCCGTTCTGACAATTAAAAATGTTCCTGACAGGTTGGAGTCGGCTCCAACTTTTCAGTGTCGGCTCCAGATCGGGTGTCCAAAAATAGCAAATAAAAAGTTATTGAGGAGTCAGCTACGAGAAAGTTAAGTGTCGGCTCATCGCTTTCGAGAGTCAGCTCTGGAATCCAGAATGTTGACTCCAGAAATGTCCATAAAAATATGTTCTCTATTCTCAGGTTAGAGTCGGCTCCAGAAACTCAAGTGTTGGCTCTCGAAAGGTGTCGGCTCCCAAATTCTAGGTGTCGGCTCCCAAATTCTAGGTGTCGGCTCCGGAAACTGAAACAGAATACACTTCTATATCTCATGTTGGAGTCCGCTCCGAAACTCTGGGTGTCGACTCCGGATCGTGCCAAAAATCTAAAAATCTTCTGATACGCCTTGGGGTCGGCTCCTGACTATTTGGGTGCCGACTCTAAGTTCTGAACTTTAAAAAATTCCTTTAAAATTTGATTCAAAACTTATTCCTTTTGATTGATTAAACATTTTTAATCCCTGAAACACTTATTAAATCTGTCAGAAACATAGTGAATATACTCATGTCTTTTGTTAATCATCAAAATCAATAATTGGGTCAACAATCTCCCCTTTTTGATAATTATAAAAATATTAAGTATATGCATGATTAAACAATAAGAGTTTCAAATCAAATTTCTCAAATATTTAGGTCTCATAGATAAGCTCCCCCTGAATAAAGTAGCTCCCCCTATGATACTTATTTTAACATCTTTTCTTCCCTTTAACAGTAAACGCATATACAACTATCAATTACTTCTCATATGTTCAATGTTTGATACCAATTAAAATGTACATATCAAATTAAGTCAATTAAGCTTCTTCCTTTTAATGTACATATAGAATTATCAATTTAAGTCAATTAAGCTTCTTCCCCATATACAGTCAATTAAATATCGATTGACTTCTTCGTTCCAATGCATATACATATATCAAATACTTCTCCCCCTTTTTTGTAATCGACAAAAAGGTTAAGAAGTGTCAAATTAAATGACAAAATTAAGAGATGATTCAAAGATCAAATGATATTCATTAAGTATCAAAAAGTTCATTACATACTTCACAAAGTCAAGCATAATATCATATTACATAGAAAAACTTCATTACATCAAAATTTCAGTAAAAAGTAAATCAATATCAAACTAAACTAAACATCATCTTTTAAGAACATCAAAGGAACTTCATTACAATATAATCAAAAATGAGTTCTAAGTAGTCTTTGCAATTCTTCTACTATTTTTCCCATTCCTTCACTTTGAGTTTTAACAAATTCCTTAGTCTTCTATCAACAAATGCACATGCAGTAACAATTTTCTCGAAGCTCTGCATTGCATCTGGAATATGTTTCTGAATCACCTCCAATCTCTTTAAGTTCTTCAAAAATATTCTTGAGATCATTCTTCAAAGATTCTGCGAAGGTTCCAAGGGTGGACTCAATTTTGCTAACTCTCTCATCCAAAGAGTAAAACATTTCTCTTAAATTCATCAAACTATTGTCAAATCAATTTTCATTTCTTCCTTGTGAGTGCTAAATAATCCTTTAAGTTGCTCCAGCTGAACATCAGAAAAACCAACAGAAGGAACAGACACTGGTACAGATGCAGGGACGGAAGTAGGTGCCGGTGGTGGTGATGATTTGCTAGGTTCTGGTAAAGGAAGCCTCACTGAAGGACCTGCCTCAGAAGTGCTGTAGCACCAACATCAGTAGCTCTTTCATCTAAGAGACTTTTCCTTTCCCAAATTCCATCTTTTTTCACAAATCCATTCTATGCACAGTTGCTAAACTATAGTAGTTTGTGTGCCTTAAATTTTTTTTAGGTTCATTTTCTGAAATGACAACACCCTGGCTTTGGAATACTAAAGTTAAAATCATGCCATAGGGTAAAGTAGATCTTTTCTTATTCCCTGCCTCCGCCATATACCAGACCATCATACCAGCCAAATTAATTCGCTGACCAATCAAAACACTGTCCATAATTACAATGTCTCGCTCTAAGACATACTCAAACCTGCCTGTCTTGGGAAATAAAATCCTTCCACAGATATTGTGAAGCAATCTTAACTCAAGAGGCAACTGGTTTGCCCTAATTTCTTCAAATTCAGTTACTTCTCTTCCTAGCATCCTTGATAAAGCATTTGACCTTTCACTGTGAATGCTTCCAGCAAGCCCAGTAATAGGAATCCCTAAAAGGTTTCCTAAAATTTCTGAAGTTATATGAATCCTTTTCCCTCTTACTGAACTAACTATTCCTCCATCTCCTCTGGATAGATTGAAATAGAATTCCTTGACTAGGGCTGGATAAGTAGGTAAATCAAGGGAACATACCTTATCCCAACCTAGTTCTATCAACTGCCGCCCAATGGTAAAACCTTCTTCCTCAAAGAAATGAAAGTCTACTTTCCTACCCATTGTGATTACACGGCCTGCCAAAGTGTCGATTTGAGGTGAGGAGGGGCTTGGAGCAGCGCTCGGTGTGGATGACGAGGAGGAAGACGAGCTTGGTGAAGGCTGTCTCGCAAGACGCCTCACTGTCCGTTTCCCAGTCGTCACGCTCCACCAACCATGGATCCCCTGCGTTTGGGTGCCATTGAGAGCTAAGCAGTGGTTAATTTGAGGGATTTTGGGTTTTAGGAAGAGTTGGAGAGAGTTTGGAGAGGTTTGGAGTCGATTGAAATGAACGAGGAGTCGGCTCTGTCCTAGATAAGTTAACCTGGGACCACTTGGAGTCGACTCCCGCAAAGCGAGGTGTCGGCTCCAAGTCGCTAACACAGTCAACGCTCGAACTGGAGTCGGCTCCACTTAGACGGGTGCCGGCTCTAAGGTCTCAGACCGAGAGCGACACAGACAAGGTGTTAACTCCACAAATCAAGGTGTCGACTCCACTGATAGTTTTAGAGAAAAATAAAGAGTTTCAAAGATCCGAAGCTTATCAAAAGAAATTAATATTTTTTGATAAAATCTTTGGAATGTGGTGAATCAAATTGTTCAAATGTTGAGATAAATGTCCTTAAAATCATGAGAGAGATTTCAAGAAATTGATTGAATTCTAGATAAACAATCTTTAGGGATTTCAAAGTCATTCCAAAGGGTCACAAATCCCTAACTCTCCTCTAAGATAACAAAATCTTTCTTCACTTAAGGGTTTTATAAATATGTCAGCTAATTGTCTTCAGTACAAACATAATCAAGACAAATGTCACCATTAGCTACATGTTCTCTAATAAAGTGATATCTAATTTCAATGTGCTTAGTTCTTGAATGTTGGATTGGATTTTTAGTTAAGTTTATTGTACTTGTATTATCACATTTAATAGGAGTTTTATCAAGTGTTATGCCATAATCTTTAAGTTGTCGCTTAATCCTGAGGATTTGAGCACAGCAACTTTCAGCTGCAACATATTCTGCTTCAGCAGTAGATAATGCAACTAAATTCTACTTTTTGCTAAACCAAGAGATTAAGTTACTTCCTAAAAATTGACATGCACCACTTGTACTTTTTCTATCTAATTTACATCTAGCATAATCTGAATCAGAATAAGCAATCAAATTTAGTGTTGAGTCTCTAGAATACCATAATCCTACATTTTTAGTTCCACTTAGATATCTTAGTATTCTTTTTACAGCAATTAAGTGAGATTCTTTAGGTTCTGATTGAAATCTAGCACATAGATAGACAGCAAACATGATATCTGATTTGCTTGCAGTTAAATAAAGTAGAGATCCGATCATACCTCTATAGTTTTTGATCTACTTTCTTACCATCTTCATCTTTGTCTAACTTGCATGAAGGACTCATTGGTGTTCCAAGGGGTTTGATTGATTCCATTCCAAACTTCTTGAGAATTTCCTTTGTGTACTTTGTTTGGTTGATGAAAATCCCTCTCTACTTTGTTTGATTTGAAGTCCTAGAAAGAAATTGAGTTCTTTCATCATGCTCATCTCGAATTCACCCTGCATTAACTTAGCGAATTCTTGACACAAAAGATTGTTAGTAGCACCGAATACAATATCATCTACATATATTTGTACTACTAATAAGTCTTTATCTTTTCTTTTCAAAAATAGGGTTTTGTCAACATTTCCTCTAGAAAAATCATTTTCAATTAGAAATTTGCTTAACCTATCATACCAAGCTCTAGGTGCTTGCTTTAAACCATATAGTGCTTTGTGTAATTTAAAAACATGATTTGAAAATTCATGATCTTCAAAACCAGTGGTTGTTCTACAAAAACTTCTTCATTTATAAAACCATTTAAAAATGCACTTTTAACATCCATTTGAAAAATTGATATTCATATGACATGCAAATGCAAGTAATAATCTAATTGCTTCTAATCTAGCTACAGGTGCAAAGGTTTCAACAAAATCAATTCATTCTTCTTGATTATATCCTTTTGCAACTAATCTAGCTTTATTTCTAATTACTATGTCATTTTCATCTAATTTATTTCTAAATACCCATTTAGATCCTATAACTGAATGACCTTTAGATCTATCAACTAAGGACCATACATTATTTCTAGTAAATTGATTTAATTCCTCTTGCATAGCTAGCATCCAATTACTATCTTTTTCAGCTTCTTCAATGGTTTTAGGTTCAATTTGAGATATAAATGCAAGATGATTATTGATATTTCTCATTGATGATCTAGTTCTTACACCTTGAGATGGATCACCTATAATCAGTTCCTTTGGATGACCATAGGCATATCTCTAATCTCTAGGAAGATCTACCTCATTATGATTAGTATCAATAACATCAACCCTAGGTGAATCATCATCTTTAGCTTCTTGTTCATGATCTGAAGATACATTTATATTTAATTTTTCAATATCTCTTTCTAGCAAATTTGTATCTTCCTCATCATCAACCTTTTCTGAACTTGATGCTAGAGATTCATCAAAAACTACATGAATAGATTCTTCTACAATTAATGAATTCTTGTTAAATACTCTAAAGGCTTTACTAGTTGTTGAATATCCTAAGAATATGCCTTCATCAGATTTTGCATCAAATTTTCAAGATTATCTTTACCATTATTATGAATAAAACATTTACAACCAAATGCATGAAAATAACTAATGTTTGGTTTCCTATTATTCCATAATTCATAAGGAGTTTTCTTAATAATTGGCCTAATTAAAGCTCTATTAAGGATGTAACATGCCGTGTTTATAGCTTCTGCCCAAAAGTATTTTGGAAGGTTGCTTTCACATAGCATGGTACGGGCCATCCTCTAAAGTTCTATTCTTTCTTTCTACAACTCTATTTTGCTGTGGTGTCCTAGGTGTAGAAAAATTATGATGAATGTCATGTTCAGTGCAGAAATTTTAAATAAGTGATTTTCAAATTCTGTGCCATGATCACTAAGAGACACTATGGTGTTGTTTTTTTCGTTAGTGACTTTCTTGAAGAATTTCAGAAATATTGAGAAAGTCTCATCCTTGTGAGCCAAAAACAATACCCAAGTGAATCTAGAATAATCTACTATCACAAGATCATATTTCTTTCCTTCTAAACTAGTGGTCCTAGTAGGTCCAAAAAGATCAATGTGAAGTAGCTCTAGTGGCCTAGAAGTGGAAACAACATTTTTAGATTTGAAAGAGTTTCTAGTTTGTTTTCCAAATTGACATGCATCACAAATTCTGTCATTTTCAAAATCTAACTTTGGAAGTCCTTTAACCAAATCCATTCTAATTAATTTTGAAATTAAGTGTGTGCTTGCATGACCTAATCTACGATGCCACAACCATCCAACCTCATTTATTAGCATTATCAGCAACTAAGCAATGACTACTAGTAGACAGATTGTCTAAATCAATTAAATATACATTGTCATTTCTACTTCCAGTAAATATAATGCTATTGTTAATGGGATTAGAGACAGTGCAGATAGAAGCTTCAAATGAAACTTTGAAACCTTTATCACACAATTGGCTAATACTAATTAAATTATGCTTTAAACCATCTATATAAAGAACATTTTCTATAAAAGTGGAGGCAGTTATCTAAATTTTACCAAAGCCCATAATCTGGCCTTTGCCATTATCTCGAACGTTACTACTCCTCTTTTATCCTCAAGGGTGATGAATTGATCCTTGTCACCCGTCATGTGCCTTGAGCAGCCCTATCAAGATACCACTTTCGTTTTGATCTTTTGGCCGCAAGATGCTCCTGCAAAGTGATCAAACTTTCTGTTAGGTACCCAAGCTTTCTTGGGTCCTTCATGGTTAGTAGCAATAAAGATTGTTCCTTTTGGAACCCATATTTTCTTTCCTTTAATACTTAAATTCTTATTAATTTTTCTAAAATTGCATTCATAGGCTTTATGTCCTTTCTTGTTACAGCAATAACATGAAACATTATTTTTATCTTGTTCTTTTCTAAAGAAATTTTTAACATACTTTTGTTTCTTGTTAGGCCTATAACCTAATCCAGCTTTATCAAATAGCTCTTTGATTACTTAATAGCAAATTAAGTTTTTCAGAACTATATGTAAATTTATTAACTATATTTTTATATTTATCAACTTCCTTTTAAACTAACATTTTCATTGAAAATTGATTCTCTTTCTTTTATCAAAATTAGTTTTCTTTTTCTTTGATAAGATTTAAATTTTTATTTCTCAAGGATTTGCTTTTCTTTTTCAAAATTTTGAAATCATCAATTAATTCATTAAATGCATCAAATAACTCTTCAAAAGTAAAGTCATAAGTTTCAGTACTTACCTCATCATCTTCTTTTGCCATAAAGCAAATGTTTGCAACTTCCTTTTGTTCTTCCTCGGATGAGGATTCTTCGCTGTCGCTCCATGTTGCAACATAAGCCTTCTTCTTTTTTTTGAGGCTTTCTTCAATTGAGGACAGTCATATCTAAAGTGCCCGGTTTCTTACATTCATAGCATATGAGGGGGTCTTTCTCTTTATCCTTATCCTTTTCTTTTTCTTTTTCACCTTCCATTTTGTTCCAAATTTTTTCTTGTGAAAGGATCTCCTTCTTTGCATAAATCTTTTGAATTTCTTAGCAAGGAGTGCAGTCTCCTCATCATCATTATCTTCTTCATCACTGCTGCTCTTTTCAATTTCTGCAGCTTGAGGACAATTGTTTTCTTCTTCTTGACGTCTTCCTCTATATGTTTTTCATGGTCAACTCATGGGTCATTAGTGATCCAAATAGCTCTCCAAAGGTAAGGTATTGAGGTCCTTGGCTTCTTGGATTGCAACCTTTGCTTTCCATGACCTTGGAAGAGACCTAAGAATTTTACGAACCAATTCAGAGTTAGTATAGGTCTTGCCAAGACTCTTTAAACCATTCACAATATCAGTAAATCTTGTATACATGCAGTTATAGATTCAGTTTGTTCCATGCTAAACAATTCATATTTATGAACAAGAATATTAATTTGATTCTTTGACTTGATTAGTACCCTCATGGGTAACTTCTAATCTATCCCAAATTTCTTTTGTGGAAATACATGTAGAAATTCTATTAAACTCATTAGCATCTAAAGCACAATATAAAACATTCATGCCTTAGCATTGAGCTGAGCCATTTTCCTATCGTTCTCATTCCAATCCCTTTCGGGTTTGGGAACCATTGAACCATCTACAAGTGTGTGGATGTGCTTGGTCCATTAGTAATTACACTCCAAAGTTCATAATCTAAAGCTTGGATAAAATTCTCATTCTAGCTTTCCAATAAGAATAGTTTGAACCATTAAATAAAGGAGGTCTATTTGTAGAATGACCTTCAGCAAATGAAAATCCAGCTTGAGCTGCCATTTGGATCTTTAGCTCTTGATCGTTTGATCAAATAAACAATGAGCACAAGCTCTGATACCAATTGTTGGCCTAGATGGCAACCCAAGAGGGGGGGTGAATTGGGTTCTAAAAAAAAAATTAGCTCTTTAAAACTAAGTGCTCTGATATAAAAGTGCTTAAGTGCAATGTATAGATAAGTGCTGAGCACAAATAAATGAGATAGAGAGACAAAGAGACAAAGCACGGCAAACACAAAGATTTTATAGTGGTTCGGTGTATCCAACACCTACATCCATTCCCAAGTAGCACTTGGGCCCACACTATAATCCACTTGATTACAGCCGAGTTGTTTTACAAGCTCACAACTCAAAACTTGTTGTTTCCCCGGATCACAACGAACCCAGCTGGTTTTACCGGGCTCACCAGCACAAAACTCAAACACAAGCTATCCTTAGCTTGTCCCGAGGTATACTACCTCCACTATTCAATTCCCTGATTGAATTAGCTAACTCAAATGGAAAATAGAGTTTAGAATACAAAACAGCTCCTTAAATGAGCAAATATGCAAATAAATAAACAAGGATAGGAAAGCCTGAATGAAGCGTTTTGAAAGTAAGATTTTCTTCTTTTCTTCTTTTCCTCTTCTCCTTTGAAAGATTGAATCAGGGCATCAGCTTAGATTCTTCACTAAAAGTTACAGTTGAGAAGTTAAGGATTTGGGGCTTTTGCTTTCTTTCTTCAAACGTTGAAATCTCCTTGATTTGATCTTGAGAAGTTTGTGGATTTCTCTTTGAACTTTCTGGGATTGATGGATTTGAGCTCTGAGTCTTTTCCTCTTTGATTTTTCTCTTAAGATTTTTCAGATTTTTTCAGTCTCTTCTCTCTCTATTCTTTGCTTTTTCAAACAACGATTTTCCCCTTTTTATAGATCTTTTAATCTAAGTTTAGGTGAAAAATATAGCCGTTATGAGATGCTTGGATACTTCTACACAAAAAGAAAAATAGTCGTTAGAGATTAGGTAAAAAAATATTACCGTTGGAGTTCGTTCTGACAATTAAAAATCCGTTCCTGACAGGTTGGAGTCGGCTCCAACTTTTCAGGTGTCGGCTCCAGATCGGGTGTCCAAAAATAGCAAATAAAAAGTTGTTGAGGAGTCGGCTCCGAGAAAGTTAAGTGTCGGCTCGTCGCTTTCGAGAGTCGGCTCCGTAATCCAAGAGTGTCGGCTCCAGAAATGTCCATAAAAACAAGTCTCTGTTCTCAGGTTAGAGTCAGCTCCAGAAACTCAGGTGTCGGCTCCCGAACTCTCAGGTGTCGTCTCCCGAATTCTAGGTGTCGACTCCGAAAATTGAAACAGAATACACTTCTCTGTATCTCAGTTTGGAGTCGGCTTCGAAACTCTGGTGTCGACTCCGGACTGTGCCAAAAATCCAGAAATCTTCTGATACGCCTTGGGATCGGCTCCTGACTAATTGGGTGTCGACTCTAAGTTCTGAACTTTAAAAATTCCTTTAAAATTTGATTCAAAACTTATTTCTTTTGATTGATTAAACGTTTTTAATCCCTGAAACACTTATTAAATCTATCAAAAACATAGTGAATATACTCATGTCTTGCTAATCATCAAAATCATAATTGGGTCAACATACATCATCTGCATAATTGAATTCCATTCTAGTTTAAAAAAAACAGTATCATCCCCTGCATTTTGAGTGATGGATGAAGGTACACGGCCAGGAGTATATTCGATTTCTTTCCAATCTATAATTTCAACATCATCTGTGGAAATATAGGCACACAGTCATAAACATTGATATCTATAGATTTAGATGTCGATTTATCATGATAAAGCATTACGACATTCAGTTAAAGAAATACGATATCCCAATTATATTTGAACTTCAAATACCAGGAATGCATATATCTATGGTCTGAATAATGGCTCTCTGGATGTTGTAACATACCACAAGAGCTATATGGATCGTGTTACAGGCGAAAAAATATTACGACACTATAGTTACAAATCTACGATAACCCAGTTAAAGATATATGATACCCATTTAAAACTACGATACCCATTAATAGTTAAAGACATGAACTTACGATACCCGAGTTCAGAAGTCACGACACCCCAGTTTACAAATTACAATACCCTAGCTGTGAATGATGACACTAATTCATAAGACATTAAGGCAGGGCCTAACGACACTAAGGTTAACATATTACGACACCCTAGCTAAAACTATTAAGGCAGATTTACAATACCCCAGAAAATAACTTACGACACCCGAGCTATTAAATGACGACACCTTAGCAGCAAATAGAGTATTGGGATGCCGAAATGATGACTATGAAACTTACAACACCTCAGAAAAACCGTTACGATACCCTAGCAGCAAATAGAGTATCGGGATGTCGAAGATGATGACTATGAAACTTACGACACCTTAGAAAAACTGTTACGACACCCTAGTAGCAAATAAAGTATTGGGATGTCGAAGATGATGACAATGAAACTTACGACACCTCAGTAAAATTGTTACGACACCCTAGCTGAAATTGTTAAGGCAGGACCTTACGACACCTCAGAAAATAACTTACGACATCCTAAAAAACAACTTACAACACCCCAGAAAACAACTTACGACATCCCAGAAAATAACTTACAGCACCGAGCTGTAAAATGATATCACCCTAACTGTAACTGCTAAGCCAGGAAACAACACAACAGAAAATAACTTACGACACCCGAACTATAAAATGACATCATCATTATGACACCTTAGAAAAACGTTACGACACCCAGTTCCCATATTACAACACCCTAACTGAAACTGTTAAGATAGGAACTTACGATATCCTAAAAAATAACTTACAACACCCGAGTTGTAAAATAACGACATCAGAGCTATAAGGTCGTGTTATAACACCTAATGTAGGCCGAAACACTATGATGACACCCGAGTTCAAAAGGTATAACACCCTAGTTAAAAGAGTATGGCATTTATGCATAAAAACAACGAAGGACACAAAACTAAAAGTATTAACCCCTCCTATTATTAATACCCTTCGCTAATGGACCGAGTTATGACTCTCGAGGTATCGTAACATGCCATGGAGCTATAGGGATCGTGTTATGGGCCAAAGAAGTATTACGACACCGCAGTTACAACCCTATGACACCTTAGTTAAAGAAATACGACATCCACTCATAAAACGTTAAGGTTCTATGTTCGAACCCCTAATACTAGAAATACCTGCCATCTATGGTCTAAATAATGGCTCACATGGCATCGTAACATGCCACGGAAGCTCTAAGAATCGTGTTATAGGCCGAAAAAATATTACGACATCGCAGTCAAAGACCTAGGACATTTTAGTTAATAAACTATGCCACCGAAGCTATAGGTTCGTCGTATAAGACCTATGTCGACCGAAATACTACTATGACACCCTAGTTCAGAAGGTATAACACCTTAGTTAAAAAAGTATGACATTTGTGCATAAAAATATGAAACTAAAGGTATACTAGTGGACTGAGTTATAACTCTCATTATCATAACATGCCAGGGATACTACCTGAGTATTAAACGGTTTTCTAATGCATTAACTTCCTCTAACAATCAAAACGATTGGTGTAATAAAGGAACTATAAAAAGATACATAAACAAGGGCTTTTTACTTCCTACAGGGGATGACATTCTTCTGAAGTTAATTAAGTCTTCAGTAGCTAGGTATTCCAGCCTCCAACAGAAATATTTTCTTTGGACCAAAAATCAGAACACTTTTTTAAGCACTTTTTTTTTAGCAACGTAGAAGCTTATATCATCAACGAAAACAAGACAAAATCCTTAAACCGGACTCTCGGAGCGAGGGGTGAGAATCTTGCTCAAACCTTGGACTGATTTCTTGCAATCGAAAGCCAGAGTGATGAAGAATGGTTTAGAATCGAAAAGAGTTTTCCATCAAATATAATCCAAGCAAACTGGCAGGTAGAAAAAGAGTACGCTGGAGGAAAAGGGTATTTTTGTCTGCACATCACTTTCAAAATAAGGCTAAACGACTTTTAATGGACGTCACAATCAAAATGTTACATCGTATACCTGCTCTCCCGTCCGGCAGTGTCATGCCACGTTGGATTCATGTGGACCAATAAGGAAGGGCGGTGCAACCCACGTAGGACTTGCTATATCAAAGGAGATGTACAAAGACTTTTCCAATTTTTATTTCCTCATTTGAACTGTATTTTTAAAGATATTTAAGCCCAATGTTAGGCCTAGGATTAGACTGGATAGAATTTAGGGGACACATTGTCATTCCAATTTTAGAAATTTAATTGTGTAAAATAATGCTGTAGGTACCCAAAAGTCCAAATAACTTATTTACATTTTGAGATTAGCATGCTGAGGTAAATAAACCAATTATCATGATTTCATAAATTATTTAATATGTAAATTTTAAAATTATAGCTGTATTAATTTATGAAATGAGAAAGAATGAAATTATGGTATTTGATTTGACTATTTTAAAATTGTTAAATAGTACCATGAGTATGCAATTCATTATTTGGCCTGGTTGCAAAAATATTTGGTATTATTTGATATAATTATATACAATTGCTAATGTTCAAACCGCTGTATATGTGAGAAGCTTATGCTTGTGATGATGCATGATATGTTACATGCAAGACATAAATATGATACTTGAGAATATGCTACTAAGTGTCACCGCGGTTCTCTATAACATAATATGATGTAATATGCCAAGAGATATCGAAACCCACCTCCACATGGGGAATATGTGGACACATATATGTAGAGTGTGCTATGACAGGTTATGATACATGGTATGACGCTGGTACCAGGACTTTTCCTCTTAGGGAACATTTAAGAGTGAAACACCAGTGGGATATTTACGGATACGATGTAGAGCCATGAAATATAAATAAAAATTGATAATTATACATATATACATATATGTATATATATACATATATACATATATGTACATATACACAGTAAGTTTGATTGCATTGCATATTTTAAAATTATTTAATAAATAAAAATGTGCTTAGATTTAGTATGTTTTTAATATGTATTTGAAGATATGAAAGTTTGACGAGTGTTTTTATATGTGAAAACTTGATTTGCTATAAATGTAAAATGACTATAATATTCTATTGTAGGCTTACTGAATGTGATCTCATTTAAATCTTACAATATTTTTCAGAACCGTAGAACTAAAATGGACGAGAAAAAGAGATAGAATGAGACTCCATACCCAAATTTTGATGTGATTCAGATATTTATCTTGTGTGTTTTAGCATATAGTTTTAAATCCTATCTTATTAGGCTTGTATTAAAGGTGTCTTGACTTTGAATGGTATTGCAATTATTATATCCTTATGTTGTGATTATATTTGAATGCCTTGCAAGTTTGACATGCAGCGGGTTGCCACCCCTAAATTCACCTATGGGTCTGGGGCGTGACATAGCCCAATCATAAATTTTAGTTTCCCGTTTCCCAAACAGTGCCTGTTAAAAGAACTCTCTATCCTGAAACAACACCATGAATTCAAAGGTAAACATCATCATTTTATGACTAGAGTATATACTTTCAAAGAAACAATCCTCTAATAAACATTCCTATGTTATCATCCATGGAATGTTAAACATGCATATCAAGATTTCAAATTCAAAATGCAAAAATAATTAAACAAGAAAATTATCATGATTCTATGCATTCCATTGGCTTAGGATAATGATGTTTGGACTGACTGAGCAGCTTACAGAATGCAAGAGCAATAGAAACTCCATAATGGTAAAACTTGTGTTCACTAATAGATCATCTCTTGAAAGAATACCTGACCCTCATACAATGTAAGAAAGAACATTTAAAATACACAATTTCTATGGCCATCATAGCCTTTGAATCTTCCAAATGAGTAATAATCTACAACAAGAAATCACTAGGAAACACCACCAGAGGTAAACCACTTTTCCCTGAAGACATTTTATTACATTACACATCCATCTGAGAGAGACTCAGGTCTTCATAAAAAAAAAATTACCAACGATCAGATTAGAATGACTCACCTGTTCAGTTGGTAGCACCCATGTTCATCTCTTGATAGCAAGCATGTTTATATCGGAACAACTTTGTGAACTGAGGTAGAAGAATAATGCACGCAGAATCATGAACTCTATGTTTGCTTAGTAGATATAACAGGAAAAAAAGTGGGGGCACACGGCATGTGGTTTGCATGTGCACATACATAACCCTCGAGACTTTTATCTGTGTGTGTGAGAGAGAGAGAGAGAGACCTGAGATGCCTTCAAATCTAGTTCATCCCATTCCAACGATGAGTTAGTTCCTTCAACAATTCCAGCACCAGCATAAACCAATGTGCTAAGGCCCTGGAACACATGTAGGTAAAAGCAAGTTAAGCGTAACAAGCTTACTAGCCAACAAATGCAATAAGGAGGGAAAAAAACAAAAGAATGAGAATTATAGCAGATTATGCAGTCAATTTAATGAATCCTATGCTTCAATTCATTTATATTTACGGCCATAAAGTAAAACAACAATAATAATTAATTTGTTTCAAATATTTTTGCAATTGTGTTCAACAGAAATAAGATTACAATGCTGTATTGTAAATAAAGTAATAATAAACAACATGTTTTCAATACTGCTATTTCCACAAATACTCTGCCATTTGGTAGCTTTTTTTTATTGAAAATGAAAGAGCCTCTTTTGTTTTCAACTACAAGGTGAACTTTTTGCAAGAACACTGAAACCAATATTGCATGCTTCAACAATATACCATATAGATGTCAGGTTGAGTGTAGGATGAAAAGGATCAGAACATAACTAGCAATTCTCCTACATTTACAAGTTACATCCAGTTCATTACACTCTTCCCTGAGATCTTCATGCTACCTTCTATTTTGCTTTTATTTTTTAGCATCATTATCTTCCTGAAGCTCGTACACATGGACTGACTGGTAAAACCTAGTAGGCTTCCCTCATGTGATTCTCTTGGCTTCCAACGGACAGAAAATCCTCTAAAGGATATGATTGATGCCATAAAAGTGAGCTTGAGTTTTGTTGCTCACTCAACATATTCATTCATGGTTAAAAAGAGGAATTGTGGATTATCTCTTTTACAGAATAAAATTTGAACAGGTAGGGATGAAGGATTGCTGTATTCTCTAGGGTAACATTTTATTCTATTATTTTGATGATACTATATAGAAAAATTGCTTAAACCTTCTAAAGAAACAGCAAGTTCCTATTGAAGAAAAAGACAGATATCCCAAAGGTATGATCTCTTTGCTGTTGGTGAATTAATTAGGTGTTCCATGCTGAGTCCATAAGGGCATCCGAACATATTTAAAGTACCCAAAAATAATTTATTGGTAGTCAACTTGAACCTCAAGACAGGCCATCACAATTTTCATGACCATACCCAACAGATTTATCCCAACTGTTCATCATCAATTATTTGCTTTAGGGCTACTGAAAGCTCAATTGTCAGATTTCAGAGAGCTGAAGAATAATCCAGAACATATCATACAAATCTGTGGAGAACTGAATGAAGTCGGGGATAGGTAGCAAGGTATTTTGGCAAAAAATTATAAGGTTATGTCAGGACTGATCACACTGTACACCTAGCAGGCCAGGATATTTTTCTTACACTTCATTAAATTGAAATCTGCATATTCAAGTTTGAAGCATTTGCAGAAAGAACCTTTTCTTTGTCTTTACCTTTCCAACTAAAGCTGATCTGATCCCAACAGCAAATTCACTTTCTCTCCCTCCAAACCAACCAACAGGCCCAGCATACATACCTCGATCAAACATCTCTAGCAAAATTAAAAAACAACTCATATTAGGTTCCATGGAAGAGTTCCTACATAGCAGATAATACCTATCAGTTAGAATGAAATAAGGATTTTTTAAAAAAAAAACTACAAATCATTTTTTTGATGGCTTAAAATGCCATTGAGTTTATCTACCTCAATGCTTTTTATATGACATCAATGTTGTCGTCATTACTCCAGAGTAATAACTAGAGTGATATTCAAATTAGTCAAATTAGTAGCATTTTGGGCTTACACAAACTTTTGTGTTCATACTCTACCAAAGTCTACCATACAAATTCATACCGACCATGCCATACAATACCGTTAAGGTACCAATACAATACTGAGTTTCAATTGGTCTGAATTGGATCTGTCCGAATTGAGTGGAACCATCCTGTACTGCTCAGTACTGAGTGGTATCATGGTTAAGAATGAGAAAAGAACTGATTTTCTATCATGGTATGTGGTGCGTATCATACCATATATATAGTATCAAACCAATAATGTACTAATACAGTTGGTACTGGTTTTATAGATCTTATACTCTATCACTTCCTTTTATCAAATGTATAAAGAAACTTACAATCCAACTTGTGAAGATCACAACACTAAATACTTTTGAAGAACGCATTAATGACGCTGTTTGAATTAAAGAATTGTCTGTGTAAAAAAACTACTTAATCATATTCAGATATTTTGTTAGAGGATTATGACATATTGTAATTGTGTGTTTTGACTTACTGTCATGTATGCTAAGTTATTGCAAAACTATAGCATTTCCACTTCCCTCTCCCCCACCAACCTCCTTTTGTTAACTTCCCCTGATCCTAACTTTACTTCTCTCCCTCCTCTTCCTCCTTCCAAGTTGCTACCAGTCCACCTTCCTACCACTACTGGTACCTAACCTTTTTTTTAACTATTTAAAAATTTTATACTTAATTTATCTCTTTTCTAATTTATAATTAATTTTTTGTTCTTAAATATGACCCAATCCACCTAATCGGCAGCTTACCAACAAGGCGCTTTGCTAAATACGCTGGCTGCTTGCATACTGCAATCATTTTACAGAAATTTGAGGTAGGAAGTGTAGAGATACCGATTCTACTTGTAGTGTATGCACAGAGTGCATATGCCCTATTTCTGTATCTTGAATCTATGTTGTGAAGAATGAAGTCTAAAGTATAGTTTCTTGCTGGTGGATTACTGGATTAATTTGGATTTACTACAGAAATTGCTCCTCAACTTTCAACAGATAATTTGAGAAGTAGAATGCACTGTCAAAATTGGATATTTTAAATTTTGATATCTTTTGCAAGGCTTTTGTTTAAACATATGTAGTTAAGAAACTGATTAAAAGGTGACTAATATACCATTTTCTTCTATAAATCGGCGTGCCTCTTCTGTAGGCAACCCACAAACTGCCGGACTTGGGTGGAGAGATGTTAGGATGCCAAACTACAAAGAAATTACAAACATTTAGACAAGGCCAGAGAAAAATATATAAATGTAAAAAATTCACATACAAAAGAACTGCAAATATTTAACTTTGAAAAAGCCAAATGAGACTATTTGATGTACAATCTGTTAAAGTTAAATATCATATTTAAGAATCCACACCATAAGAGGATTAGACAAGTTAAAATGGCATATTTAGGACAATATAACTCCATCTGATCAGCTCAAAATACAAATAGGTGTCACAAAACCACCATTAAAGTTGGAAGATTAAATATTACCTCATCATCTTCATTCCTTAATTTGCCTGATAACTCTGCAGATAAATGTTGTACTCTCGGAAGTTTTCGAAGTGCTTTACTGGGTTCAACAAGGACCTCTTCGCAAATAATCTACACAAGAATAATATGAAGAGATAGGACATAAGAAACATCAATTCAAGAGTTGACTGGATGTTTTTCACAGGTGAGCATGGTAAAAGCGTTAATAGGCATCATTGTGTTAAATCAAGAGGTCAAGGTGCTATCCGAAACATGCAAACTCAACTTGCCTCCATCTTTCTTCTAATGCTCTCCCGTACTATAGTAAACTCAGTATTATCTTTAGGACTGCACATAAACAAGGAATTGCTGTCACACGTATGCAAGAGTAATGTATCTTAGAATAGCATTTTGCTAGTTGATGTAGATGAGATCTCCATTCATTGAAATGTACCTCAGGGACATTTACATGCATTGAGACATGTTATGATGTAATCAGAAGATTAAATGCAAACATTTAGGCATTGCCAGCATGAAGTAGGTAAGGTGAGAGGCCCACTAACAAGATGATTATTTCTTTCTGAAAAGTTATCCCTTATATTTTAAATCAAAACAGTCAAAATCATCGCATTTAGTTTATCATGCAATGAACTCAACAATCATTATCTGACAATATCTAACTGATAGATATATATATCTGTGTCTTTTATTATACCATGAAGCTTATAGAACTTTTCAGAACAAGTACATGCAACAAGTTCCCTGGATCTGTTTTGTATGAACACTTGCAAAGCTAGTTGAACTATTTGAGCTATTTTTTTCCTTTCTTTTTTTCTAGTATCCAGTTTCCTATGACCTATGGGTGGTGCAAAACTAAGTGATCATTTTGTTTTGGAAGCATAATACAACAAACAATAAAATCCAGCAAAGGGCATTAGAGGGTCTAGGATCTTCTGCACTGGCAGAACTTCTCCCCTCAAGATTACCTGAGCAATTGCTCTATGACAAGGAATAGAGTTTACCAAACATATGATCTATTTGTAAGGTTTCATAATATGACAAGGAATATAGTTTACCAAACATATTATTTATTTGTAAGTTTTCATAATATCATTCTACATTACTTTAAGAACGTGGGAACAAAAGAAACCCAAAACTCATTCTATAATCTACTTCATAGAGCTGAATATAGTCAAGACTTCAGAAGCAAATGATAGTACCTACTTGCAACTGCCAATTGTTATGCATTGTATAAAGAAATGTAAGGAAAAATTGGGAAGAACCAAAAAAAAAAGATAGGGTTATGTTATGTAAGAGAGACATTATATGATTCCAAGGGGATGTACAATTAGAAACAGTCAGATGTCTACCTATGTGACGAATAAGAAATGTTATTCATCAAGTAATATAAATATAAAGGAAAGATTCTCTAACATTGAGAATTGAGAGTCCTCAGAACTGTCCTTGAATATCTTCAAATTAGTTACCCATCATGTGTTTATGTAGGTATGTGTGCATGCGTGCGTGTGTGAGGAAGGGAGGGAGGCTCAACAAATTGAACATATTACTTCACCATATCTTATGACATTCATGTCAATCCTATTTGAGGTGTTCCAATTATTTCATTTATATGATCAGTGGACTATGATACAGCTGCTCAGTGGCCTTTTCATTAGATGGTTTTAATTGTTTTATAAAAACTGATGGTCCCACGTTGCAAAACGAAAGCTGTCTAGATTCTAGACCAATTAAAATTCTAGTTGTAACCCCATGTATATATGAAATCAGTTATTTTTCATATGGAGCTTACTTATGACATTTTTTACACTATTCCTGTAATTATCTGAGAGGGTTCTGCAAATTGAGAAAATCTACATGTACTTTGTCAGCTTTCTAACTTTCTGTGGACAAGATATTTTATGTATAATCCCAAAACATATCTAGCCACAACTAACAATGACAACATTAATAATAAAAGAGGGAAAAGAATGTAACAACAAAAGAGTCATGGAAAAAGCCACAGAAATATAATTAAAACTTATTGTACAAAACAACAAGATCATGACATGGGAGCCTCTTTTTTTATACTTACATGAAATAAAAAGGGAAAAAAGAGGGGGGGGAAAAACCTTAAAAGTAGATCTTGACCAATTTGAAGATCTTCAACCTTTGTATGACCCCTTGCACGAGTTCCAGCCAAAGCCTCGCTTGTAATATTGGAGTATTTTCGATGAAATAGTTTTTCTGGCTACTCAAAAAAAAAAAAAAAAAAAAAAAAGAAAGAGACTCTTAGTTAGAACATAGCTGCTTGAAGTAAATCCAGAAATCAGTCACCCAGCACCAGACTACTGTTTGTTCTATAATCAACATGCATACCCCCAATAGAAAACTGTTGTAACATACATGTTTTATTGTAATAACCAAATAAAAATAACAGAAATGAGTTTTCTTATCATTCTTCTCTCCATTCTATTCAATAACACTACAACAGAAATGGAATTATGAACCTAGTTAAGTTCATTTCAATTTAGTACCACAATTTGATGAACTTATTGCAATATGACACTCTTTATTTCAGAATGACAACTGTAAGACTAACTAATACCGACGAAGTTTACAATATTTATTGAGAGCATTAAATTAACAGGTCTACTTGTCAGGGTAGCAGACTGTTGTGATAAGTATCATCAAACAATAAAGCTTCAAAACATCATAAGCACTTGGACAATATTATCTCATGTCAAGGATGGAAAATTATATCAAATTAGAATCCATTCAATACTTGTTATGATGCAGTACATTAGCAAGAAGTAGGAAACAGTCACTATTTTAAAATATGGCCTCCTAGATGCCTGCTTTAATATTTTGCATCATATTTGAGTATAGAGGATGGCACTGATTAATAAATCAGTATTAGATTTTTCCAAGTTGATATTTTATCATCAAATTAGTCCTCCTTATTTGATATGCTATATTTCATTGATTAGATTATAACTACTCTTTAATTTTATCCTTGTATTTGCATAATTTATTACTTTTGAGCCCCCTTGACCTCAAGCAACACCCTAGGTGGCTGCCTTGCACCGAGGCACCAGGTGGTCCCTAGGCTGCTCATCTGCCACTTACAGAGTTCCAGACAAATGAAAATAATTGCTGTAGTTCACTACATTTTGGACATCATTATCACTGAACAATTTAAACAAGGTCGAGGCTCCATTGATCTATGCATACAGTATTTCCAATAAATGCTGGAGCATCAGGTGGCTGAATATAGAACTGGTAAGAATTTTGGCCTTCAACCTGCCAAAACATGCAAATAGTTGAGTTCTTAGCCCATAACCAGATGGTATACAGAAGAGATTTAAACAGAAAGTGCATGAGAGGGATCATACCTTTAAACAAGCTAACAGTGATACAGGATCAATGCAAGTATCAGTCACATATCCACTACACCGTGCAAGTACAACCTTAGAGAAACATTCAGTAAATCAATATGGAAATGCAAAGAATTTGCAACAAACTAGTTACTGATATTGAAAGCCACAGTAAGAAGAAGATACCAAGAAGAAAATTTGCCAAACTTAATTGCAACATAAGAGAAGATCTAATGATGATACGAACCAGTAAGTTACCAGGAGAAAGAAAACCATGATTGAACTAAGAGCGGCAATTGAAAAATCAATAGGAAATGATGAATTGGCAATATAACATTATAACAGTTGTTTCCTATGATGTCTTAAGACAAATGGATGATATATATAATTCTAGATGTTTCCTTTCATGGAAAACAACAATAAGTACCTTTACCAGTTCTGAGCTTCTTCCTTTTATTATCTGCAGTGCTTTCTTAACAGAACTATCCCATGATGTTTTGGTTGGAACATGATTAAAGCCGGCAATGGCTACTCTTGGGACGAGTTTCCTTGATCTACCAAAACAGGGGGAGATCTGTATGATTATTGGTTGGTTAAAAACACAGCCAAATTTCTTATGAAACAATTAACAAGAAACAAAAAGAGCTTCTGCACAAATGAAACACCCAATGAAATATATACCTGTTGCATTGTAGATTGAACCCTATCAATTGCATTTTGCCATGTCCAACGGAGAGTGTTATCCCATGCAATATTCAAAGCAAGCATTGAACCTTTTTCAAGCTCATTCAGCTCAACCTGTCATTCAATTTCTTTAATAGGATGTGGTTAATTATTAACAAGTAGGTTATGGGAGCACATCTATGTTTATGCTTTATACTATCTAAAAATACAGCATTAAAGTGGAAATTCAATGGAAGAAGCTTAAAGTGAGGAAAGAAAAGGCACAGCATACCTGTGGAACAATAAAGTAAAATGAACCAAAATTCTTCCACTCAGGAGAAACATTTGTTCTTGCATCAAAACGGATGCCACCATATGCACGAATCAAAGGACAATCCTTAGAGAGGAATCTTCTTAAAACATGGAAAAAGATCAATGCATTAGGAATGAGTATACAAAATCATTCAAGAAATTCATAAACTGATGGGTATATTATCTGAGTTTAGAATGACATATCTTGTAGTATCTTGCTTTGTTTCTTAAAAGAATAGCAAGTCATGTCACTCATCACTTAGAGTAAGGCATATCCAGCTCCATAATAAAAATCATGCAGTTACTAACTTCACCACTCACTTTTTAAAGGCATTATGACCAGTAATACTTCTTACATATAGATACCTTTATGCTATGGAATCCAAATTGAGTAACCTCCCATATCATTAAGAATTAAGAGACTGTTGGGTCAAATTTCCAATCAAGCAATGCAAACAGTTCCATTTCAAGTACATAGGGCCACTTGATCATATCTACACAATGCTGAGCAGTGAACACTATTTTGGTGTGACAAATCTTCAATTTATTAAAAGATTAACAGTAATTCTGATTCTAGAGATATATTTGACTTCATTTCTTCCATTGGTCCCACTCACATGCGCGCTTGATAGCACTCCTTGCAGGTTATTCTAGAGAGGTGATCAAAATTTTTCAAGAAAAGAGTCACAAGTTGCTAGCAACAATGTCTCAAGGAAAATCAAGTAGCTTTGCATTCTTTTGCTAACTTTCACTCGCTTGATCATTAAATAATAAATGGAAGGTACAAAATTAGTTAAGAAATAAAAGAGAGGTTTGTTTGTATTTTGATGGAACACTGGCGTATCTATAACGCATGCTTCATTTATTAGATAATTGTTTCCCCTTTCTGGGCAGTCAATACATATGATTCGTGGGTTTACATACGATTTGATTAGTATTATAATCGAATTAACATGTCAAAACTTATTTTCAATTCACGTGATTTCTTTAGAATGAGTTTTAAACAAAAGTAATCATTAATTTAGCCAGTAACGGTGTAAGCAAGCTGAAACCACTAAACGAGCAACAATGGGAGGTGTAAAACTTGAATGAAGAGGTAAGCCACTGATAAAGAATTCATACATTCGAGAATTACACCACTGACACAAGCTCTTCTTGGTTAGACATATTTTAGTAAAATTCTTCTACAGCGCAAGAACACCTATTGATTAAATTTTATATGTCAGGAAGCAGAAAGCGAAGGAAAGATCACGATTCAAGAATTAACAAGAAATTGGAAAATTCAGAGAATTCGAAAAGGCGAAAGAGGTGGCGATTGATTGATTGATGATCGCAAGATAAGGACGGGATCAGACGTGACGAATCAAAATAGAAGGATCCAAGAAAGTTACCTTTTGATGCAGCGCCAGTCGTCCAAGGAGAAAGGATCGGACCCTTGAAAGAAGACCGCGGATCCCACTCCGGCGACGCTGACCACATCGTCGTCCTGGGAGCTGTGGAGAAGCCCTCCGTTGGACAAGGACAAGGAGAGGCTCGAATGAGCTCTGGCAGAGAAGAAGCAGCGAGGAGAGGGCGCTGCGCCTGGAGCCAATCGATGGCATCCGCCCTCTGCCGGATTGGGACCTACATTAAACCAACAGGTCAAGCGATCAAGAGCAACGCCCTATTACCTAAACGAAGGGAAGGACAAGGGCAAACAAGTGCATTAAATAAAATTTAAATTTGAAAAAAAAAAAAAAAAAAAAAAGGGGTAAAAATCCTCTATCCCTGTGGGTTTCTCCTTGTTGACGCTGCTATAGAGGAGCCTCGACAACAAAAACCTGGACTATCCCCTTTGATGTATGTAACATGATGATGATTGGAACTGATAAATAACACGCTACAAATTTTCTCTCGGATGCGCTCCTGCCTTGTCTGGAGGCTGGGCTTACCCCAGAATTATAATCGCGGAAAACTGGAAAGTCCACCGAGTAGACGGCAGTCATGTCATATCGTCTCGCACCGACGATCGCTCCCACGTCAGAACGATAGCAAATCGAGTAAATCGATCCACACCGTACAATACACATCTGGTGGTCGCTGATCGATTTCTAGGGATTTAGCCTGCCTTGCGGATAAGGTGGTGAGAGAGAGAGAGAGAGAGAGAGAGAGGGAATGCTACCTGGAGGCGGATGATGCCGGAGGAGGAGCTCGGCGGGTCGGTATCCACCAAAGCGGAAATCGCCAATTTGAGCTCCGACACCGCCGACTCGGGAGTGGAGACCGGGGGAGAGTCCTTGTTTGGCAGACGCCCACCGCGGCCACCTTGTCCTTGTCGATGGAGCTTCGGGCTCCGCATCCATTCATGGACAGCCAGCATGGCCGATACCTCTGCCCACCCACCTTCGCTCTATTAATTATTAAAAGAATTGACAAATAAAGGAAGCAACTTGGAGGTTTTCTTGGAACCGAGCCTTACATATCGGGCCGAGGGAACGGCTTGCCGGCAGGAGGAGGAGGAGGAGGAGGAAGAGGACGAGTCCCGAGTTGGAAGCCGGCCGGTGGAGCGAGCAGCCAATGCCATAGCGATTAAAAAAGGAAAACAAAAAAGAATATAATAAGAAAATGTGATGAAGGAGCACAACTGCACAAAGGATGTGAGAGAATGGCCGAATGCTTTACTTTACTGCTCTGTACTCACCAGGAGACAGCACTGGCGATAAGGTAGGTGAGATGGCACTCGTGTAAACGACAGCACGAGCCAACCGCTGACGCTCTATGCAGCTGACGTGGAAAGTTCTTATGAAAACGTTGATGGCATACCCTCGCTTGCGTGAATTTCTATTTCCACAGTTTGAATTGGTCAGTAAAATTTTTTAAATTTTTAAAAAAAAATTTAACAATTCTTAGCATTCTGTTTCTTCCTTCTTTTTTTTTTTTTTTTTTTTTTTTTTTTTTTTTTTCTCTTTTTTATCCCTTCTTTCGGTCTTCATCTTCTTTCCTTTTGACATCACCCTCCATCCATCCTTTTTTTTACCCTAATCTACTTTTCACTTCTTAGCATCGGTATCATTTCCACTCCTTTTTTGGAGTAAAGGAACACCGAAACCGAAAAATAGGAAGAAGACCAGGACCAAAGAAGGGTGAGGAACGATGTCAAAAAAAAAAAAAAAAAATAAAGGCCGAAAAGGAAGGATGAGATAAAAGGGCTACCGAGAAGAAAAAAGAGGAGATAAGACCAAAAAAAGGGGTGAAGAACAGTACCAGAAAGGAGGAAGGAAAGGAAGGGCGCTGGTGTCGAAAAGAAAGAAAAGAAGAAGGAGATGCTAAGATAGTTTAAGATTAAAAAAAAAAAATTGAGAGGATGCAATAAGCATTTGAAGCGGTGCAAATAGAAATTCCCCTCCCTTGCTTCTTAGGAAAAGCCTTTGCACCCATCCACCAGGTGCAAACCCACATCAAAAAGTTTGCTCGTGAGTTTTGCATTGCAAGCATGCGGAGCGGTGTACAAAACTTTTCCTTCCTTCCCGCTTCTTAACATCAGGAGCCCATTTCTAAAGGTTGGGCCAAGTCTCGTTAATTCTTGGTTCACTCTGCTCACTCTAAACACCCACTTATTTGTAGCAGGTCCAGCTTACCTGAACTTTGCCAAGGTGGAGTCTCACGGATGGCGGTGATTCCGTCCAACAATAAGCGGATGCATTTTGAGCGGAAACAGATCATTATCATACTCCCCCGCATTTTATTATTGCACTCTCAAGATTCTCACATACGAAGTGGAACCAAAAGAAATTGACACGCCACCAGTGCGACAAAATACAGGCTTCAGGAATTTATAATATAATAATACATTTTAGACACAATGCTACCTACGACAAAACCAGTGATTAATTGCTACCAAGGCTGGTTGCCATCATCCTTACCGCCATAAAAATAGGCCACGGACTCGAGCCTTGGTAGTAGTGAATAACTAACTACCTGATTGTAACTGCAAGGCAATATATGACTACAGACCGCCTGATAACTTTATTGGTTCAGACTTCGGGGTAATCTCAATCAAAAGATTTCCCAGTACAGTATATCACCACACCCTTGTTACAAAATCTCATTATTTCTTGACTTACAGAATGATGAAAATACAGTAGACCACAGCAAACATAGATAGAAGTACTTTACATCGTCACAAAATTTTCTCAATTTGATGAATCTCGACACGCAAGACCTGTTCAGGAGTCGGCAGGAATGGTCATTCACTGTCCGACTCGTTACCTGAGTCAATCTGCATTGCAGCGCCCCCACTCTTGTAGCCAGCCATGGCTTCCTTGTAACGCTTTGAATCTGCCCGAGCCATTGCCTCATATGGATCTTTCTCCTCAGCTGCTCATAAAGATAGTATAAAATCAGGACAGATCAAATTATATGCAGATACTTTATTCCTGGGTTCTGATCTATGCCAAGGCATTCCGGCAATGCCACAGCTCCGTACCTAAGTTAATGGCTTTACCATACAGAAATTTCAGAATTACTAAAATAAGTATCATTCAGCAGAATGTTTCGGTAATGTGTTTTGTAATAAGAAAGAACGGGTCAGATGAAAACGTTGATACAAATATTGCTATAGAGAACATACAAAACATTTCTGCTTATGCTAGGGAAGGCATACCTGTCATCTTTTTCCACCTCTCCCCCAGAGCCCTCCCAACATCAGCGAAAGACATTCCAGGATTACTTTTCTTCAGACCCTATGAGCAAACAAGTATAATTAGTCACCCTTATTTACATGTTACAAAAGTTAAAAAAATAAATAAATAAATAACAGAGAAACATTTTTTTTTCAAAGGAAACAAAATCAATGAAACAGCTACTCAACTGATTGATATATCCTCTCTTGTCCCTAAGGGGGCATTTGGTTGTGGTAATGTAATAGTATCCAAAATCTTACATTTCTGATAATCTTACAGATAAATTTCTTAATAATAGAAGATTAGAGCATTTGGTTCATAATAATAAAATATGATAATCAGTTTATTATTTTTTAATTTTATTATAAACCATTTTATCTTTTAAGAGGCCCTCTTCATTTTACTAGAATATGAAATGTTTTGATAAAAATAAAGATTCTTTATAAATTTATTTTAAAAATATTATATATTTAAATATTATAAATATTATATATATATATATTATATATATATTGTAATATTATTAAATATCCCATTATAATATATAAATATTTAGTTTATATTATATAATAATTTAATATGCAAAAAGGCCATAAATATAATAATTTAAAATTTAATATTTACATATTATATAGATAAATAATAATGTTTGAAATATTAAATATTATTATATTAATAAATATAAATATTTAAATATTTAAATATTGTCTAATATAAATAAATATATAATTAGATTAGTTATTATTAAATATTTATATAAGTCAAGGGTATAATTTAAGATTAGAAGACTTTAGTAACCTTAGATACCCATTTTCATAATAGGATTTGTAGTAATCTTTGAATACTAAAAATTAAATATTGCCACTCATATTACCATATCTAATTGCCATATATGATAATCTATACGGTAATCTCAGATTATCAAAATTGATTACCATAAACTAAAATGCTCTTGTAAACTCTTCTAACAGTTTGCCTATTGTATTTGTTGGCGCAGGATAGGTAGGCATTGGTAAAGCACTCCATGAGATAGCATTTCAACCAGCAATGATGCTCCACTCTACCTCAGGCCACACATCAAAAGTAGCCATTTTAGGTTATTCCAAGGGGACTTCATCAGATAGATTTCTTCCTATGATAAGAGATTGAAGTTTTCGAGTAGGCAGTTGTCAAGGTTTCGTTTAAAGTGGTTTTATTATGGTTTATATATACTTGACAAGGAGTTGCCAGGAATAGAAATCTCAGGTTAAAAGGCACATGGATGAACAGATGGACCAAAACTGTTGGGTGTTAAGAGATCTAAAATAGTAAATATTCGGGGTTATACATCTACAATTTAATAAAATGAAATAACACAAGGTCCAGAGTACCAAGGAAAAGGAACAAGTTATGAAAGATGGCATTAAAAATGATTTGCTTCCTCAAGATGAAAGAAAACTTGATTTTTGTAGCAAATATCAGAGGAACATAGAAACATGATGCATAAGGAAAGAGTTTTTCCTATACTTTGGCCCAATTTGGTCATTGTCTGCACAAGAGTTTCAGATTCAAACAAAAACTGATTCAGATAAAGCAACTGTAGTTTTGCTTAACCAGGGTAAGAAGGATCAGAAACAGACGACAGTTTCAACCTCATGTTGGTACATAAAAAATGAAAAGGGGGGATAAAGGAGCACAGAGCTGCAGTTCAAAAGAATATGCCTGGGTCAGAAATCTAGAGTTTATTGGATTAATATTGAGGTAAGAACTTCAAGATTTTCAAACAGGGAAAAAGAAATATCTATTGACTGCAAGCAATGAACAGCCAAGGACAGACAAATGTATGATCATGTTTAGCTTGGTCAAAAAAACAATAAATATGTAGCACGACAGATACAAGCCTCATGGCTAACAAACAAAACAGGACTCATATCAAGCACTGCGGGCATGAAAAAAAAAATATTACCCCTAGTAGGGAACTTACCTCTCTTTCAGCATTTGAGAAAAACATGAACCCAGACAAAGCCCTCTTTGGTGCATTAGGATCTTTTTTCTTCTTTTGCTTTCTCTTCTTTGAACCTTCTTCGTCTCCATCCTTGGTCTTCTTTTAGCCAATGATGACTTACTAGCAGCAGCTTCTTTCTTTGAATCTTTTTTTACAGGCTTCTGAAATGGCAAAGCAGATAAATTCAACATGTTGTAAAAAATACTGTTAATTTAAATCGAAGACATCATAGATTGACAACTCAGACATCATTATTGCTTGAGATCACATAAAGATCAACCATAACAATTCTTATCAAGACCAAAGTAATCAAAAGCCAAGGTCTTCTCTTTTACTTCTTTTTCATCTCCACTTTCGCTAGCATCAGATTCCTCTCCAGAATCATCAGTAGGAGATCCACCATCATCCTTATCAGCAATAAAATCTTCATCCTGCGAACATTAAAATGATCAGAAGAGCTACAGGTTATCTACAAAATATAATTAAAATGGAGGAAGGGGAAAAGCTAGCCAAAAGAACCTCTTCATCACTTTCCCCGCCGCCAGCCGCATTTCTTATTCGCTCAAGATGAGGATCAACAGCATCATCATCATCATTCTCAAGAATAGATGCAACACCATTTGTAGTCTGCGCATCTCCAAGATTCATGATTTTTAAACCCTTTCCTCTTCATCAAAGAAAAAAGAATTATACATTAGAAGATTCAGGATGGGGCTTTCAGAAAACAAAAAACAAAAACAAGAACATTTACCTACCTAATGAATTCAAACAGGTTGTGGTATTCATTCCTCTGGATATTTCTAAACAGATGCTCTTGATCATTTTTCAGTTTTACAAGGAGATCAAAATAATGAGATGACACACTTGAGCCACCAGCACCATGCCTCTCAAACTCAACATACTCAATCTGAAATAATGTTTATCAACAAATAAACAACTTAAACATTGTTAGTCAAAAACAACAAAGGCATACACATTAAGTCATCTAAGCAGAAAATGTAAGGTATCCAACACTGTATCTCATTAAGATGATACCTCATCATGAAGGATGAGAGTTGGAGGCCTTGGTAGAAAGAAGAAGCCCTTCTCAAGTGGGTATAACACTCCATCTTCAGCTTTTAATGATGACTTCACTGCATATCCATCTTGGCAACTGCGGAATTTTCCTGGTTTAGTAACTTTGGCTCCAGATAATCCACGCAAGATCAAAGTGAACACCTCATAAATCAACCCCTGGAAATGTCAAGCAAATCCAATAATCCCCAGTCTGAAAATTTGTGCCAACTGAAACCACAGCAAAATTAACTTATGTACAATTGCCATCAAAACCCACATGATGATGGGAAACTAATGCAGCAACAGCACTGTTTATTGACGTTCAACACAAACAAGGCATACACGTGCATAGACTGGCGTGTCCACAGGCAATAGCACATGCATGGTCAGACATGGATATTTTAAGTGACATGCAGAGCATGCACACATGCACAAGCATGCACATATAATACCAAGATGTAGATGAAGAAGAAAGAAATAGGAATACAAAGGAGAAAAACTGGTAAGAAAGAAAGCAGAAACGTAAAGTATAGCACCAGGGGGGAAAAAAAAAGGAAAAATACCTCCCCAACAGTTCAAATATCTCTAAAATTGGATTTTTCATATCAACCTGCACAAACACACATCAAACAATGCCCTTCGAACTACACATAGAGTTGGATTAAAATGTGTCCTGTGCTCTATTCAAGATCAACTGCAGGTTTACCCAGCTGCACTAGATGACACCATATCATGTTCTAGATATTTGTAAAATATGATAAGAACTTGCATACGTTCAAATTGGAATATAAGACATGGAAAAAATTGAGGTTTGTTTTTCAAATGAAAGAAGTCTCACGCTTGGTTAAATTGATGATAATATTCTCAATATATCACTCTTCCAAAGCAACAACTTTAATGGCTTCCACAAATTTAAAAGTATTTAATGTCAATGCAAAAAATCCAGCTAATAATGGATTTTGCTGACGTTATTCATTTGACTTTCAATGAGAGCAAACATTTTCTGAGAATTTTCATAATGCAGTCACTTTTCCTTTCTTTAATCTCTTGCTAAAACATGTCTATAGAGATCCATAGACGATCCTTTTTACAAAGGAGAGTGCATTATAATTTCACTTAAATAGGCTTTTTTGGGTGGTTTAAATGTGAAACACAATCTTTGAATATTTAATGAGTGGTTAAAACTACAGATTATGCCAGTTCAAACTCTTCTGCGTTGAATAGTTTTCTCCACCGAATGCAAAGACTGCCCAGGTCATACACCATCGATATATTCTCAGGCACTTGTTTAACAGGAGGAAGTACCTGTCTTGGGTTGACCTCAGTTTGAGCACTGTCCAGTCCGGTTTTGAAAAAACTGCATCCAAATCACTTCCAAATAGAATGCTAATGATTCTAAGACTCAACCCTGATAGGCTCTGAATAAAACAAATCTGGCTTCCTAATTGAATACCAAAAGTTGAAAAAAATAAGCCAACATAGATTAGACTCTAATAGCTATCCCAATTTTCCAACCTTCAGTCATCATACAAATATATAAAAGTAAATGGATATCTAAATTTCTTCTGCCACGACTAAACCCAGTATGGAAAGGAAAAGTGGGTTATCACCCTTCTCACTTCTGGTGATCATTTTAGCAAGTAATGCAAGCAATAAAATAAAAGAAATTGCTCTGCACAAGGTGTGCATTGAATATCAATATTAGTTATTAGCAGCAATAGCAAGGTATACTTAGACCATATCTTACCATGTTTTGATAAAGCTCTCTGGTTTTAAAAATATATATTTTCAAAGAGAGATGCAAAGCATCGGAATTAAACTCCCTGAAAAGTAAAAGACACTAAATGAATTACAGGTCATATAGTTGAACCACTAAGAGTGCTGAAAAACTAAAAGTTTACCTTATATGATGGTTCCAACTTATCCTTGTATTTAGTAGCCAAGAGCTCCTCACTTATGGACAGAGTACTTTCAACTATGGCTCTTTTTCAAACTTTACAGCACAAGAAGGCAATAGACAATTAAACAGCAGCAGGAAAAAGGTTAAAAAAGGGAAAGCAGCTGATCTGAGCCTGAAATGCACAAGCACAAAAGGATAACAGTGAACACCTGAAGAACAATATGCGGATACAAGGTTAAACCTTTGCGGATCGGTGGGTCAAGTGTAACAACAACAAAGGTGTGAGGTTGATTGAACTGCATAAGAACAAATGGACAAGGAAACGTCAGACTTAGAATGAAGTGGAATGTTGTTGTGACCCACATTAAAGCTTAATAAGAAAGCACAAATTTATAATTAGTTGTTTACTGATCAGCTCTTGCCAAAACTATGGTAGAAACATCTATTTGACCTCATTAAATTAAAATATTTGTCTACATTAAATGCCCCTCATAATGTGAGAGCAAAACCTTTGGCAGTAGAAACAGCCGAACAACACTGCTATATTGAATTTTAAAATCATTAGCCTGTCCTTGGAGCCGCATAAATGAAAGATGAAGCTCAACACTGTACCGCCCCCTGCAGACACCAACATATTTTTTTAAAGCTTCCCAAAAAAAGAGAAAAAAATTGTAGATGAATGACTGCACCAAAAAAAGGGAATCAACTCTGGTGACAAACACAGTGGATACAATCACAACAGAAAATAACAGCATAAAGATACAGTTGACCAATCATCAGTATATTATCTGTACCTTGGTGTAAGAATTGCAATTCCTTCAAATGCAACCACAGCTTCATCATTAGATCCAATATCCGCCATAAAAAAGATTTTGTCTCGTAGAACCTCAAAAGAAATGATTTCTTACTCAGCGGCTACTGCATTGTTCAATAGTTAACAAATAACAGATATGCAAACCAAGCGCACTAACCTGAGCTGGAGGACGATTTTCATCACCAACATATTGAGTATTGGAGTTTGGTATGTGAAAACTTAAATCCATCAATGAATCTTTCTGGGATCAAAAAAAGAAAGCAATCAGAATGAAATACCCTTTGTTGGAGAGAACATCGCCAAAATGTTGCTACAAAAACTTAAATGTGATAGAAATAATATTCTGAAAGTTAAACCATGTCATCAAATTAAAAGAAAATTTGAATGATCCAATTACATCACAACATAAACTCAACTCAACTCATCTAAGCCTTTTCCCAACTACATGGGGTCGGCTACATGAATCTGCTTCCTCCACTCTGCTCTGTTCAGGACTAAGTCACAAATTACAAATAGTTATATCTTTTTAATTATTTCTGTCTATGTTAGTTTAAGTCTACCTCTACCTCTATCCTTACCATAGATTGTTAACAGATCACTCTTTCTAACTAGAGCATCTAAAGGTCTTCGTTGTATATATCCAAACCACCGTAATTGATTTTCTCCTATTTTATCTTCAATTAGGGCTACTCCTATCATTTCTCTTATATGTTTATTTCTAATTCTATCTGTTAAAGTTTTACCACATATCCATCTTAACATACGCATTTTTATTACACTTAATTTATTCACATGTTGTTTCAGTATTGCCCAACACTCTATTTCATATAGCATAGCTAGCTTAATAGCGATTTTTAAAAAAAATTTCAATTGGAATGGAATGTGTCGATCATACAATACTCCCGAAGTACTCCATTTAATCTATCATGCTTTAACTTTATTATTCACATCTTCACCTAATTCACCTTCTTGCTGGATAATTGATCTCAAATACCTAAATTTTTCACTCCTTGGTATCTCTTGGCTTGTAAGCTTCACTGTTTCTTTATTTGTATTTCTACTCCCACTAAAATTATATTTGATGTATTTAGTTTTAGTTCTACTGATCTTAAAACCTTTATATTCTAAAGCCTCTCTCCAAATCTCTATCTTAGCATTTACTTCATATTTAATTTCATCAATCAACACTATATCATCTGCAAATAACATACACCATGCGATATCATTTTGAATATGTTTGGTTAATTCATCCATAACTAATACAAAAAGATACGGACTTAAAGCAGATCTTTGATGTAAACCTACAATAATTGAAAACTCACTAGTTTCTCCTATTGTTGTTTTAACAATAGTTATTGCTCTATCATATATATCTTTTATCAATTATATGTACCTTTTAATAACTCCTTTTTTCTCTAAAACCCATCATATTATTTCTCTAGGTACTCTATCATATGCTTTCTCTAAATCAATAAAGACCATATAAAGGTCTTTTTTTTTCTTTTTCTTATACCTCTCCATTAATCTTCTTAATAAATAAATAGCTTTCATGATCGATCTTCCAGGCATAAATTCAAATTGATTATTTGACACAAAGTTTCAACTCTTATTTGATTTTCTATTGCTCTCTCCCATAATTTCATTGTATGACTCATTAGTTTAATCCCTCTATAATTTTATATCATATCACAACATAAAACATAAGGAAAATCAAAGGATTCATCAACATTGCTCCTAAAGTTTAAAAACCCATTAAAAAAATGAATTTAGCCATATTCATGTCCATACTAAAGTTTCAAAGACATATTATAATACACTTCATGTCTTAACCATAAAATGCAAGTAAGAAAATCACCATAACAACAAGCTATGAATCATATTTCATGAAAATGAAGCAATCATAATGAATTAGATACGCTGCTGGAGAACATTGCTAAAATGTTGCTACACAACTTAAGTGCAATAGAAACAATATTGCCAAAGCTAAAAACATGTAATCAGATTACAGGAAAATTCAAAGGATCCAGTTAAAATCATAAAACATAGGAAAAATCATAAGTCTAATCAAAATTGCTTCAAATTTTTGAAACCCATAAATGAGATTAATTTAGCCACATTCATTTGTATATTAAAATTTTAAAGAAATATCATAATGTACTTGATGTCGTAACTACAGAATGCATGTCAGAAAATCACCAAGAGCAACAAGCTATGAGTCATATTTGAGCACACAAAGAGACCATTTGGTTAATCACTGTGGCGATTTTCATCAATGATACGATTATAGGTGATAGGACCACTAGCGATCCAACATCGTTTTGTTTGATATGAGACATTTTAATAATCAAGGATCACCGAAAATCATAGATCATCGTGTTTGGTATACCATGAGAATAGATCACCATGCATGCAATACCAATATCCTTGAAAACTTATTTGCTTAATATATTATAATATGAGATAAACTTGATTACATTCAAATGTAGCTAACTCCAAGATTCGGTCACCTCCCCCAGACTTGGCTACATTCAAATGTAGCCAAGCCTGGATCAGATCACCTCCCCTACCTTTGGATTCATACAGTTTATGAATCATAAAGATGAAAAAAAGTAAAAAGACGGGGTGGCTCCAGAATTCGTATGGCTCTAATAGGAAAAGTGATCGAATCTTGGACTTGGCTACATTCAAATGTAGCCAAGTCTACCTCTATGTAATAATACTATTATTATACTATATAATGTATAATATATATTATTATAGTATATTTATACATTAATTGTTTCGTAGATTTAGCATGCTTGAGGTTAAAAAGGGTTTGAGTAAAATGAAAAAAGCAAAGGCATTAGACCAAATGCGATTCCTATTGAGGTTTGGAAAGGCTTAGGAGAAATTGAAGTCATATGGTTAACCAATTTATTTAATAGGATTGTAACAACTAAAAGAATGTCGAATGATTGGAGAAAAAGTATATTAATATCTGATGTGGCCAGTGGCGCCATGTAAGCGCTAACGGCAAGGCTAACTGACGGTATAAATCAACACGGGGCAGCCTCAGCAGTCCCCTCCTCTCCAAAATCGGCCTCAATGCTAACTGCGGCACCAGCCCCCGCATCAACTCCCGAGCTAGCCACAATGCCCACGTGCCCTCCCCACATGAGCCAAGCATATCAACCACCTGACCCGAGCGGCCGATGGGACCAAGCCTGCCAACCACCTGAGCCACGCGTCTGATGGGACCAGGCCCACCAACCACCTGACTCACGTGCCCGATAGGACCAGGCTCACCAACCGTCTCCGAACTCACGTAATCACCATGAGTTTAGGAGACATACTTCTCCATGGAATCCCACGTGGCTGATCCCCAGATGGAAACCAAGGGTCCTTAAAAGGATAAGAGGGATCCTGTGAAACACACTCAAAACACTCAGAGAGCAACCCAATCTCTGAGCTTTTCCCTTACGAGCTTTCTTAAGCTTACGACTGTGACTCCGGTCGCTGACTTGCCCATCGGAGGATCCCTGCCGAGCAACCTCCGGCCCCGGGACTTTTTGCATGTCTCTCTTCAAGGGATAGCTTCGTCAGCAGCTTCACGAAGCCCTCTGACGTTTGTTACCAGTGACCGAGCGTCATCAAATTGGCGCGCCAAGAAGAGGGCGAAGAGCATAGCTCTGTAACACCTAGCTACAAGCCTTCTTTTCCTCTACATTGACAATGGTGGTGACGCATGCTCGGGAGACCTCCATCAGCCACGCTGGGGGGCATCTTCAACCGGCGGAGCGGCAGGAGATTAACCCTTCTGCTGCTAATCCTTCGGCTACTCCTGCGCCACCACCGCGGCCGCTCAAGACAAGCAACTGGCCGCCCTCACTCGACAAGTCCAGACTCTGACTGCGATAGCTCACAGATTGCAGGAGCAGCAGTCTGTGGCCACCCAACACTAGCCCAGGCCTCCTGCATCGCCTGCAGTGGATGCACCGGTCAGCCAGTAGTCCTCTCGAAGGAGACCTCCTCAACGAGAGACTCACCACCACCATAACTTGCCCAGAGAGCGTCATCGGTAGACCCTCAAGAGGTCACGCTCCCCCATCCGTAGCTCAGGCGACTCCTCCCCAGAGCGACGGCGTCGGGAAAAGCCCAAGCGGAGGAATCACCGCCCGCGCTCTTCCCCTTCTTCTTCTTCATCTTCCGAATCGTCAAGGAAGATTTCAACCATCAACTACCAGGCGGAGAAGCACTTGGACAAGTACCACTGGCGGCTGAAGGAGCTCAGCATAAAAATAACAATCAGCCGGAGTTGGACTACGACACTCGTCCTTTCTTCACTCGTCATGTCCTGGAGGAGCTCGTCCCCTCCAGATTTCGTCTTCCTCAGCTGGATTCGTACGATGGTACAACAGATCCACTCAATCACCTCGAGAGCTACAAGGCTCTCATGCATGTCCAAGGGGCTACCGACGCCCTCCTCTACAAGGCCTTTCCTACCACCCTGCGAAAGGACACCCACACCTGGCACTTCCGCCTGACCCTCACAGCATAGACTCCTTTTGACAGTTGGAAATGGCCTTTCTGGCACACTTCGACACCTGTCGGAGGATCCCCGGATGGCGGACAGTCTCTTCTCCGTCCGTTAGAAGGAAGGAGAGTCTCTCAGAGACTTCGTGGCCCATTTCAAAACGGCTGCCCTCGAAGTCTATCATTTGGACGATGCGGTGATGAACCTGGCACTAAAACGGGGACTCTGTCCTTCCCATTTCACTTTCTCTCTTGGCAGGAAGCCACCCAGCTCCTACTCCGAACTCCTGCTTCGCATGCAGAAGTACATCCGTGCCGACGAAGCCGACTCCACCCGCAGGGAGTCCGATGGTGGATTCAACAGGAGGTCTGCTCGCCCGGAGCCAAGCAGACCCTCCCGCTCCAAGAAGCCCGAGCCACCGCGCCACCCAGATGACAGAAGCCAGTGTCTCGCCCCCAGAGAAGATGAACTTACCCCTCTCCTCGCCCCTCGCTCTGGCATTCTCATTGAGATCGAGAGCGAGTCATACCTCCAGCGCCCCCCATCAATGAAGAAATGAGCTCCCCGCGACATGAGCCGTTACTGCCATTTCCACTGAGACTATGACCACGACACCGAGAACTGCTACAGTCTAAAGCGCGCCATCGAGGAAATCATCCAGGGGCTACCTTGGAAAATATGTCCAGAAAGGACCCCCGGTAGTTCCGGCATTAATGGGGCCTCCGCTTGCTCAGACCAACATCGACAACACCCCAACGAGAAGACGGTAGGAATGGTTTCATGGGGAGTGGGCTCTACGTCCAAAAGGCCGAGGGGGGACGGAGAGTTAGATGATGTAATCCCTTTTCCTAAGAGGGAATTAGCTAGGATTGACAATGTAAACAATGACGGCGTCGTCGTTTCAATGACGATTGCCAAGTACCCTGTAAAATAAATTCTAGTTGACAATGGAAGCTCTACTGACATCATTACCTACGACGCATTTGTTCGGATGAACTTATCTCCCAGCTCCCTTCGACCAGAGGCAACACCTTTGGTCGGTTTCACAGGCAATTCAGTGAGGGTGAAGGGTGAGATCACCCTACCGGTGATGGCCGAAACGCCGCCATGTCAAAGCACAGTCCTAATGAAGTTTCTGGTCGTCCGAGTGCCCTTGGTGTACAACGTCATCCTCGGTCGACCCGGCCTGAACCTCCTCGACGCGGTCATCTCCACCAAGCAGCTGCTCGTCAGATTCCCAACCAGTAGCGGAATCGGCAAGATGCGAAGGGAGACCAGCCCGGTCCTGCCATGCTATCTGCAGCTTCAAGTCCTTAGGAAGCAGCGGTCGCACCGGCCCCAAGGGCACCCGATCCCAGGGAACCCGACAAAGGAGAGCCGACTGAGCGGCTACTGACTTTTTCACTGGAAGACGACCCGGCAAGGACGGTGCAAGTTGGCAAACTTCTTCATGCGGAGGACATGAATTGCCTCTTGGCCTTCCTGCATGCCAATTCGGATATTTTCACCTGGTTGGCCTCAGACATGCCAGGCATACCGTCAAAGGTAATCACCCATAAGCTCAACATCGATCCGAAGCATCGCCCGATCCGCCAAAGAAAGGAGTTTCGTCCCTCAGCGACAAAAAGCCATTGACAAGGAAGTCAACAAGCTGCTCGCTGCCGGCCATATCTGGAAAGCGCACTACCCGAATTGGTTGGCCAACATAGTGATGGTCCGCGAGGCCAATGGAAACTGAAAGATCTGCATCGACTTCACCGCCCTCAACAAGGCGTGCCCAAAAGACAGTTTTCCACTGCCTCGGATTGATCAGATGGTAGATTTCACGTCTGGTCACGAGCTCCTCAGCTCTATGAATGATTTCTCCGGGTACAACCAAATAAAGATGGACCCGGAGGACGAAGAGCATACCTCCTTCGTGACCGAGAAGGGCATCTACTGTTACAAGGTAATGCCTTTCGGCCTAAAAAATGCAGGAGCAACTTACCAGAGGCTAATGAATAAGGTCTTCAAAGACCAACTCGAGCGGAATATGGAAGTATACGTGGATGTCATGCTAACAAAAAGCGTCCACGCCTTCGACCACATCTCCGACCTAGAGGAGACCTTCAATAATATCCATCGCTACCAAGTGAAGCTGAACCCGCAAAAGTGTGCTTTCGGGGTCACCACAGGAAAGTTCCAAGGCTTCATAGTGACGCAGCACATGATTGAGGCAAACTCGGAGAAGATCAATGCCATCCTCGACATGAGGCCATCGGCTAACAAGAAAGAGGTGCAGCGGCTCACTGGGAGGGTGGCGGCCCTGAGCCATTTTCTCTCCAAGTCGGCTGAGAGATGTTTGCATTTCTTCAAGGCCCTACGCAAGGTGAACGGGTTCGAGTGGCTGAAAAATTGCCAAAGAGCCTTTGAAGAGCTGAAGGCGTTCCTATCTATCCCGCTACTGTTGTCGAAGCCAAGGGACAAGAAGTCTTTTCCCCTATCTCGCCGCCTCCTCAGAGGTCGTCAGCTCCGTCCTAGTACGCCTCGACGCCAACGAAACTCAGAAGCCCGTCTACTATGCGAGCAAAGTACTCCTTGACGCCAAGGTCAGGTACTCCAAAATCGAGAAAATCATCTTTGCTCTGATCACCTTCGCTCAGCGCCTCAGGCCATATTTCAAGCTCACCCCATCGTGGTGCTTACGGACCAACCTCTGAAGGCTATCCTAGCCGGATCTTGACACCTCGGGCCGGCTAGCCAAATGAGCGATCAAGTTAGGAGAGTTCGACCTCTCTTTCCAAGCAAGGTCGGCTCTGAAGTCCCAAGTCTTAGCCGACTTCTTAGTCGAGTGCACTTAGACCAAGGAGCAGGTGGAAGAACCTCCACTGATGCAACCAGATGCTGAGCTCGAGGATGTAGGGGAAGTCTGGATCATTCACGGGACGGCGCCTCAAACTCTTAAGAGAGTGGAGCCGGTCTCATCCTTGCAGGTCCATAGGGCGAAAAGGTGAAATACGCCCTCCAGTTCCTCTTCAAAGCTACCAACAACCAAGCCGAGTACGAAACTGTGCTGGCCGGGGTGAGACTCGTCTAGGAGCTCGGGGTGAAGCATCTCAGAACCTTCACTGACTTCCAGCTCGTCTCCGAACAAATCAACGAAGAATATGAGACGTGAAATCCCATCATAGCACGATACTTGGAGAAGGTTCGACTCCTGACCTCTTCACTGACATCAGTTACATCCTCCAGAGTGAGAACGCCAAGGCTGACGCCCTTTTTCGGCTAGCCACCTCGGCGAACAACGTCTTTGTGAAGCACCTACATCGAGCACTTAGAAAGGCCCACCATTAAAGACAGAAGAAGTCCTTCCAATCGCACGGGAGCCGACATGGATGGATGCCTGCACCCTCCCAACTAACCGTGAGAAGGCTTGACTGTTCAAATGGAGAGCCTCCAAATTCACTTTGCTGAACGGACGGCTGTATAAAAGGTCATTCTCCTACCCCCTCCTCAAATGTGTCGGTCCTGCAAATGCCGACTACATCCTCAGAGAGATACATGGAGGCATATGCGAAAATCACCTGGGGGGCAAATCGCTGGCACAGAAGTCTCTCCGCCAAGGATACTATTGGCTCACCATGAGGGAGGATGCCGCTGAGCTAGTCCGTAAGTGCAACCGCTGCCAACGGCACGCTCACATCCAACGACAACCGGCCACCACGCTGAGTCCGCTCTCGGCCCCATGGCCCTTTGCCCAGTGGGGAATGGATATCCTTGGACCATTCCCCTCGGCTTCAGGTCAGCAAAAATTCTTACTTGTCGCCATCGACTACTTCACCAAGTGGGTTGAAGTCGAGGCACTGGCTAAGATCACCGAGAGCAAAGTCAAGTCTTTCTTCTGGAAGTCCATCATATGTCGTTTCGGGCTGCCCCACACCATCATCACCGATAACGGCCGACAATTCGACAACACCACATTCAAAACATTCTGCGTCGAGCTAAACATTTGCCACCAGTTCACCTTCGTCAGCCATCCACAGACCAACGAAGAGGCCGAGGTCATGAATCGGACCATCCCCCGGAAGCTTAGAACCCGATTGGATGAGTCTAAGGGCAGATGGATGGAGGAGCTTCCAAGCATGTTGTGGGCATATCACACGACTCCAAGGGCCCCAACGAAAGAGACCCCCTTTAGCCTCGTCTTCGGATCCAAGGCGGTCCTCCCGTCGAGATCGGCCTCCCAAGCCTCCGAGTGGAGTCGTATAATGAGGACAACTCCACGCAGCTGAGAGTCAACCTCGACTTCATTGACGAGGCGCGCGACCGAGCGCGGTTCAGAATGGCCACATTCCGCCAACGAGCGACCAAGTATTACAACGCCCAGGTCTGTCCCAAGGCATTTCGCCCTGGAGATCTGGTCCTCAGAAAGGCCGAGGTATCCAAGCCAACAGAGGGGAGCAAACTATCTCCAAACTGGAAGGAGCCTTATCGCGTCACCGTAGTCCTTCACCGAGGAGCTTATCGGATCGAAGAACTCAACGGATGGCCCATCCCACGTACCTGGAATGCGGACAACCTTCGCCGATATTATCAATGATGTACCCTTTCGGCTGATAGCAATAAAAGGAATTCTCAATATTATGTCTGACTCACCTCCAAAGCTGATGACCTAACGTCTAAAGGAGCTCGGCGGATATGCGGCGTGAAGACGCCCTCGAGGCGGTTCAAGACCCTGACAGCTCCGTTCCATTCGAGTCGCCCCTCGATTCAGCACACAAACCCCCGAGGCGGTTCTAAAGGAGCTCGGCAAATACGGGACTAATGGGACACCACTCGATCCAGCGTGAAGACACCCCAGAGGCGGTTCAAGACCCTGACAGCTCCATTCTCGTTCGAGTCGGTCCTTGGACCGGCACACGAAACCCCCGAAGCGGTTCTAAAGGAACTCAACGGATACGCAGCTAATGGAACACCACTCGGTCCGACATGAAGACGCTCCCGAGGTAGTTCAAGACCCTGACAGCTCCATTTCCGTTCGAGTCGCCCCTTGGTTCAGCACATAAACCCCCAAAACGGTTCTAAAGGAGCTCGGCGAATACGCGGCTAATGGGACACCACTCGGTTCGGCATGGAGACGCCCCCGAGGCGGTTCAAGACCTTGACAGCTCCGTTTCCATTCGAGTCGGCTCTTGGGCTGGCACACGAAACCCCCGAGGCGGTTCTAAAGGAGCTCAGCAGATACGCGGCTAATAGGACACCACTCAATCTGGCGTGGAGATGCCCACGAGGCGGTTCAAGACCCTGACAGCTCCGTTTCCGTTCGAGTCGCCCCTCGGTTCGGCACACAAACCCCCTAAGCGGTTCTAAAGGAGCTCAGTGGATATGCGGCTAATAGGATACCACTCGGTCCAGCGTGGAGATGCCATCGAGGTAATTCAAAACCCTGACAGCTCCGTTCCCATTCGAGTCGCCCCTTGGGCCGGCATACAAAACCCCAACACGGTTCTAAAGAAGCTCGGCGGATACGCGGCTAATGAGACACCACTCAGTCCGGCATGGAGACGCCCTCGAGGCGGTTCAAGACCCTAACAGCTTCGTTCCTGTTCAAGTTGCCCCTTGGGCCGGCACACGAAACCCTCAAAATGGTTCTAAAGGAGCTCGGCTGACACACGGCTAATGGGATACCACTCAATCCGGCATAGAGGCGCCCTCGAAATGGTTCAAAACCCTGACGGCTCCGTTCCTGTCCGAGTCGTTCCTCGGGCCGGCACACGAAGCCCCCGAGGCGGTTCTGGAGGACTCCCAAGCCTGCCTAAGCATTCCTTGGCTGACACCGGCACCCTGCAGTCACCCCAGCAAGCGCCTAAGGGACTAAGAGCTCGACCGACGCAGCGAGTTCATACAAACCTTAATCAGGTCATTGGGAGACTACGGCCACTTTGCCGAGCCTAAAGGCCAAGGACGGTACATCATTACAAGAAAACCATGCTACTACAAAAAGCTAAGTAACAGCAAAACACTTGGGCAAAAAATTCTCCTTTTTCATTAATGTTCAAAGGGATTACAAAAGACTGACCCGAGGTCGGTTACAAGCAAAAAGAAAGAAAGAACAAGAAAAACACAGCAGAAGGCCTAGAGATCTATGGCTCGGCGGGCCCCGATTCACTGCCGATGTCGTCCTCGTCCGACTCCTCGTTGTCCGAGTCTCCGGGCCGGATGGCGCCGAGGTCGTCGATCCCGAAGACCTGGGCAACCTTCTTCTTGCAGTGCTCGAAGCCTTGGATGTAGGCATCGAAGCTGGCTTCCATCACCTCCCGCTCAAACGCTGAGGAGCTTTTGAACTGCTCAACGACATTCTGAGCTTGGGTCTCTGCTTCCCAGGCCCAGTTCTCGGAGTCCTCGACTCGAGCCTCGGCACTGGGCTCAAGCCTCAGCGTCGGCCTTCCTTCCTTCAGCCTCCCGAGCGTCCAGTTTTGTCAAGGCGGCCCTCTCCTCGGCGGCATGGGAATTGGCTTCCGCCGTCTCGGTTTGGTCCTCGGCATCCCTAAGCCTCTGGGTTAACTCATCGACCTTGCCTTCAATCGACTCCAGCCTCGCCATGTATACCACCAGCTTGGCCTCAGCCACCAAGGTGCGTTTAAGCTCGGCAGCCGCCTTCCCCTCGGCCTCTCTGAATCGGGCCTTCCACTCATTGCAGTCGACCTCGACCGCGAGCAACTTGCCAGCCACCTCAATTTCTCGGGCTTAAGCTTCGGCCAGCCCCCCGGCCAACTCGTTGCACCGACCTTGGTAGGCCAACCGCGTCTAGGACTGCTCGATGGCATCACTGGTCCGGACCAAGGCATTCCGAAGGGTAAGAACTTCGTTGGCCGTATGCAAAAATCGGGGAGTTAATCAAGGTCCGGACTAAACTGACAAAAAGAAGAATGAGGCGAGAGAAAGTTACCTAGAGCACCGACACATACATCACGTCAAGGATCCTGGCGACGGGCTCGCGGTCGAGCTGTTCACTAAAGCGCGGCAAGTGGATTCTCTCTAGCAGGCGCTTCGCCAAACGCCCACTATCCATCGCCGAGAACCTCGGCGGCCATCGTGGCTCCTGCCGGGGTTCCCAACTGGGCAGCAAGCGCGGGGTTATCGGCTTCGCCTCACTGTTGCCGGTCGGCTCCTCTCCTTTTCCGGCTTCCGGAGCTACTGCCTCTGCCTCCGGCTCGGGGATGGCCGGGTGTCTGCCCTCGGCCCCCAAGTCAGCCATCCCCGTCGGCTCGATGGGGACCGAAGGCTCGTCTTCGGCCTCTAGGTTAACGACCTCCGCCGGCTAAGCAAAAGCCGAAGGCCTGTCCACAGCCTCTTCCACCTGGGCCGGTTGGCCCCTCCCTTCGATCCCGGCTCGGCCATGACGGGGACATCCCCCTCCATTGGCGTCTCGGCCGGGGTGCTCTCCACCGGCTCCTCCGCGGGAGACGCCTCCACAGGAGCTACAGAGGCCTGAGCCAGCTCGCCCTAGGCCCTCCGCCGAACCTTCTTGGCCGACCTCACTACCACACCAGCCTCCTATCCCCTCTTCCTTGCTGCCGCCTTCAGTCGCTCAGTGGGCAACTTCTGTGCTGCACAAAAACCAACAGTTAGATAAGAGAACCAAATAGAAAGGACGAGAAGGGCAAGATCTCGCGCTCACCAACTACCAGGGCCAAACCGGCCTCATAAAGGTTGGCCTCAGTCAACTCCTTACAGGGTGGAGTTTCATAAGACGTCAAGCGGTCGAAGAGCTCTTGGTCCCTCTCGTTCACAGCGGAGTTTTTGTTGGGGCTGACGTCGGGACTCATCCTCATCCTCTCTACGTGAGCAAATAGGAAATGGGATTTTCATCCCTTGACCTTGGAGGGAAGGCTAAGCGGTAGGTAGACGTAAAGATCCACCACCCGTCTTCACTATGGTGGCGGAGTTTGTAAAAGGCTCATAACAATGAAATTCTGGCTTCCAAGCCATGAAAGAAACAAAGAACAACGAAGGCACAGATGATCTGAACCGAGTTCGGAGTCAACTGTGCCGGGACGAGCCCATACATGTCCAGCAGGTTAAGGACGAATGGATGGAAGGGAAGGCGGAGTCCACTCTTGAAGAACTCCTCATACAGGGCTACCCGGTGGGCTAGTCCGAGTTCACTCTGTCCTCGGGTCCGGGAGCAGATAGACCGATGAAACTAGAAACCCTATACCTAACCCTAAAGTCTTCTACCTCCTCAGGGGTCATGTTGGAGACCGTCCCCTCCGGCCCTGCCGAATCAAAAACGGCAACCGAATGGGGGGTCAGACGAATTAGAAATAAACATATAAGAGAAATAATAGGAGTGGCCCCAATTGAAGATAAAATGAAAGAAAATCGGTTGCGGTGGTTTGGACATATACAACGTAGACCTTTAGATGCTCCAGTTAGAAAGAGTGATCTCTTAACAATCCATGGTAAGGATAAAGGTAAAGATAAACCTAAACTAACATGAACAGAAATAATTATAAAAGATATAATTATTTGTAATTTAAATGTCGACTTGGTCCTGAATAGAGCAGAGTGAAGGAAGCAAATTCATGTAGCCGACCCCATGTAGTTGGAAAAAGGCTTAGTTGAGTTGAGTTGTATATATTATAGTATATTATGTACAACTTATAAATTAGTATATATAAAGACAAAATTATCCAAATATTTTGATGCAAATCGTCATTACTAAAGTGATACGACATTCTCGACCCCATAAATAGGATTAAAATCACCTTTTGGATGATGACCCTCATCCCATGATGACCGCTAACTACCCTTAAAATGGATATATTAAACAAATGATCTTATCATCGTCTCAAAATCACCGGTGATATTTCTAAGATCACCCCATACTAAACATTAATGTAAATAATGCAACTATCTTTACAACATGTATTTCAGTCACTGGACACACGATTATAGGCATGAATTGTAGAAAAGAGTAAGAAACAGGCAAGATATTTGCATGTCTTGTTGTGGTATAATGGTGATAGAAGGCACCAGATTTCTATGTATTCCTAAGGCATGATAAATCCTTTTCCATCGATGTCCCTCAGCAACTGTTAAAAGACAACATATGCAACAGCAAATGGTTTTGTCTCTTTACCTAAGCAGGCAAGTTTTAGTTTATAGATGATATTAGGACTCTACTGCTCTGCAATCAGTTTAAGGCAATGAGGAACACCATATCACGATGAACCATAATGCAACACATGGATGTCTTTGCAATTATAGAGGAATCCTTGATATCACACATTTCAAGCATCTAAATCCAGTTAAAATACTACCCGCATTACAAGTTTGAGGAAACACAAAAGTAAAATATTACACATATAAATGAAAGAAAAAAAAAACAACCATCTACTTGAGTTATTAAAAAAAGGAAGAAATGATTTTTATGTCTCGAATTTAGAACATGATAAAACATGTTTGATTATTTTTAAAATGACTATACCATAAGTCTACTAATCACCGCCAAGAGAATACATTAATCCATGTTACTCGTTGACCATCTATGCCTAATCCATGCACCAGAGCCTATCATTTGTGTAGCGGTACTTATAGCAGTTCTAAATTGATCATCTAAATTTAAGTCATTGAGTGGCAAAAACTAAAAGTAGTGATTTATCTTTTTGAGGAAAGTCATAACCAGTAAATGACATAATTCTTACATCTTGGCGACCTCTCATATTTTGCTCATAGAAAGAGCATAGCTACCAAGGGATCCTAACTAAAGGTTGCCCTTTGAAAAATAAAAGCATACAGGTAAGGATATATCTCAGAAGCATCACTGCATTCAACGAGAAAGTAGCTCAACCAACAACCAGACTGAAATTACAGGCAAGCAGAACATGATGTGCAACCTCAGATATTATGTTTTGAAAAATAAAAAATTATAGATAAACTACCTCGTTAGCACCTGTAGTGTCATCCACATGGAACTCCATATAAACATCATTTTTTCCTTGCAGCTGAGTCTGTGCAACATCTGCTAAAGATACTTCAAATGCTTGCTTAGAACCTACCAGAAAGGTAAGCATGTTTCCTGCAATTCATCAGAATCGCCATGTGCTCAAGGTGATTTAACTTGACCCACACAAAGCGAAAAAGAAAATAGCCAATAAAACAGATACAGGGGCATTATACATTCACAAACATGAAAGATTCATCTCCTCAGGAAATAGCATTTAGCAATGACTTGGTAATTCTTCATTGAAGAATCAAAGTCAACTATCACTTAAATATATATAGGTAAGAAATAGGAATTGAAACAATGCACACATCAGTCTCACAATTCAAAAGAAGGTTATAAAAATCAAGGAATTATGGAATAACATCTATCTAAGATGTAAACAATAATCAAAATAATTCACCGCAGAAACATTCTTAAAATTCAGCAAAGAACATGTGAATGTAACACAAGTAGAGAATGATTGCTCTAACTAAACTCAGACAAACAGGATTTAAAAAAATCCTTCATTTGAATGAAAAAATTGATGCCAAGGAACTGTCATAACCTAATTTTTGTAGCTATATTCAATGCCTTCAATAATTAAAGCTTCACCATTGTTCTTGTGTTAACAATCCATCAACCACACAGAACTTCCAAAAAGGAAATAACCATAATGTCTTTCTCGGCTCTAAAATTCTAAATAATGTTATATGAAATAAGCTTAAATATCATTATTGATATCAGATGTTACCCAAAACAGTTTAAAAAAAAAAAAACAACAACAACTAAATAAATGCCAATCATTCAAAAGAGAAGCATGATGCATCATCCATTGACAAAAATGAAAAACAAAAAGAACAAAATTCAATAGACATTTACAAATAAAATTCCATAAAAAATACACAAATCAATTTGAATAAGATGGCCAAAGCAACTAATGGCCGGTAACTCTAGACCAAACTAAAAACAGAGGAACCTTTTATGACTGACCAAAAGCAATTAATTTGATTCTCCATGAGCAAACTTCAAAGGTGTTCTCCTCAAGTGATAAACTACTAATTTTGAGCTGCTAGAACAGGTTTTCAAACAATATTCAAAACTCAGGATCTTCCAACATCGTTTTTACTAGTTAACTACATTATTTTGTTAACCTGTATTTGGAGATAAATGGATCTCCAAAGTGGAGAGGCATTTTGAGACCCCACAATGTGGACTTTGGAAGATCCACAAAACCCTAACAAATAGAAAGAGGCGTAAAGTGCAGACTTGTAAGTATAATATCCAAATTACTGCATGCCCAGTAACAATGACTCTGCAATGAGTACAACAACAAAACCATATCCCATAAAGACTTAATAGCTACGTCAGCACCAAGCTTGTTGAACCACCCAGCGTGATATTCCAAGCCTCAACAGAACTGAATCAAGTTCTGACTATGTGATCAATGCAATAAATAATAAGCAAATCAAAAAGAAAAGGAAGATTAGAAAAGTCACTGATGGAAAAAAGATCACGAAAACGTTATTTAATCTCCTAAGGCTTGCTGTGGTGGAACAGTAACAATCAGCCAAAAAGCGACACCATGAGCCCTGAAAAGAGAAAACAAAATGTTGAAGTATACGAACCATTTATATCAACTTCTCCCCAGTTATGCCCACTGACAGAAAGCTGTTTTTCTTCTGGTGTAATTCCAAACGATTTTTGAATGAAATTTGTCAAGTTACCAGCATCCTACATCACAAAAAAGACAAATTCATCAGCAATATCCAGATGTCTGACGAATCCCATATTCATTAAACAGGGTGAATTATACACAATCCACAAAATTCTATGGAAAAACCAACAAATATGCAAAACAAAGAGACATTGAAAAACAAATCCACGTACAACTTTTTCTGTCCTGCCAATGCTCCTATTGCGTGCAACTAAACACTAAGAAACAAAAAACATTTTAGCCTCTTGCTATCATGAGCAGGACCCCAACACCTAAACCACGATAACCATAAAAATGCCATAAGTTTAAGTGAGTTTCCTTTAGCGGTCTAATCTTCTGGTCCTGGGTTATTAACCTAAATGCAAAATTAATAAGTATCAGGTATGCAATAATTCCATCTATCAACCACTCAAAACCTAGATCAACAAAGCGCAGCAGTAGCAACAGCAAAACAAATGCAGCGAAGACGAAGACTTTTGTCATGCTGATTTGTTGCAGTTTATTTTATTCTTTATGCTTGTTTAAAAGCTTTCTAACCCCGTCAGTCCAGACACGCTAGTTCTGATAATATATATGCATGAGATCTGCGGCGATGCCATCCAACTTCTGTCAGAAAACAAGGTAAAGAGCATCACCTGTTCACGGAAGCCAATGAACTTGTAAAACAAGCCATCTTTGGTCCTCACCCCCAGCTGATATGCTCTAGGAACTTTCATCCAAGTCACACCAGCAACATCAGCTTTGGTTACTTCAACTACCTTTCCACCTCCCAGCTTCTTCCATGCAATCCCACCTGAATGCAACCTGAACTGCCCTGGGTTCTGCAAGAATATCATAGCAGAACAAGATTAGCTATGTAAAGTCTGTTCCTTTGCGATGGTGGTTAGTCTTCTTTCAATGGACATCTCAAAAGCATGGAGAGCGTAAAGAGGACCAGCAAAAACATAAGAGGTACGAATACTCGAATATATGAAACTCTAGATCGAGAAGCCGGGAAACATCAATCACTAGAAGAGATCCTTAAAAAAAAGATAGAAAATCCAAAAAGATTCTACGATCTACAACATCGCCCTGACGCCACAGTATTAACATGACGAAACCCTAACAACACCTCCTAAGCCATCAAGGATCCCCTAAAAATAGCAGTGCCAATCTATAAAGGAAGAATAAACGACAGCCATAAAATCACAAAAGAAACTATTATCTTTTTAAGAATCCAAATCAAGTAACAGAGGAAAAAAAAAAAAAAAAAAAAGAATGCGATCGTAATCTCATTTTCTTCAACTCCTTTGAATCCAAGAACACGGAAAGAGAAGGATAAGAAACCCTAGGAGGACTACAAGGTGGCCGATCGCAGGACGGGACGTTAGAGACGGAGCGATCGATAGGGATCAGGGATGGAAACAGTGCGCGAGAGAAGAGATGGCGGAGGAGGCGAGGGATTACGGTTCCACCGCGGCCTCCGAGAAGGATGTTGTTGAAGAGATGGCCGTCCGTCATCTGCGCGAGGTTGTCCGGTAGAGCAACTGAGTGGAGAATGGGGAGACGGTCTCCTCCACGTCTTCTCCCTTCGCCTCCTCGCCCTTTCCTCCTCCCACGCACGCTCGATACGCTGGAGACCGGAGGCTGGACCCCGCGCCGGACGAACCTTGGGCATCGAGCACGTGCGAAGGAGGAGGGGCAAGGTGGGCCCCACATGAGAATTGGATCACTTATTTATTAAAGATATTATATTTATTTAATAAAGAGTACAAAAATCACTTGCCACTCCGTTTTGATCCAAGTCAACGGTAGAATTCAATTGAATTTTATTGATAAAATTCAATTGAAATATATATTTATAAAATTCAATCATTGAAAACAAAATTTACTAAAATTCGATCAAATAAATATATTATAAAATTCATGCATTGAAAATAAATTCTAAAATATTAAAGTTCAACCCAATCAAATTGTTTGGAATAGACAAAATTAATTAAATATAAAAGAGTTTTAATATTATCTTTTTTAGAACCAATTAAGTTGACGCTGTACAACCTTTTTTAAAAAAATAATAATAAACATTCGTATACTTACTTTTAGTGGCAACGTGGGGTGAGGTGTTAGAATTTTTTATTTGAAATCAAAAGATCTAAAACTAGAAGATGAAAGTGAAAGGTGGCATAGAGTAATAAATAGTGAGTAGGGTAGTATTTTATTTTTTTCATAAAAGATATCACAAAATAAATTCTAACTTTTTAGATCATATTATTTTTAATTTAATTTAATTATATAAAAAATATAGTTTTTAAGCTCTGATTCAATTGAATTCTGTAAACTTAAGAGTGTTAAAAAAATTTAAAATAAGAGAACCAAACATTAAGCCTATGTTTAGATAGAGAAAAAGAATAAAGAGGAAAAAAAATAGAGAAAAAAATAGAAGAAAAAATGAAGTTTATCTTATTTAAATGGAGAGAAAAGCATGGATAAAAAAAATTAATGAAGAAAACAGAAGAAAAAAAAAAGTGATGGACTCCATGTAAAATTTTTTTCGAAATCAAAGAGATTTCAAATAGAAAAATCAAAAATACTTTTTCTTTTTTTTTTTTGACCCTTCAACAAAAAAAAAAAAATTTTAATTATTTATAATAAAAATTATTATCATTGTAAATTATCAATTATTTTTATTTTTCTTTCACTCATCCAAACAAAATAAAATATTTTTTCTAATTTTTTTTTAATTTTTTTTCTTCTATTTTCTTTTGCCATCCAAACAAGTATTAAAATTTAAAACTCTTGATTGCTACTCTTCTTGGGTTTCACTTTAACCTCAAATTTTTTTTTTTTTTTTGTGGTTACAAACGGCAAACATATCAGTCTAGCATGAGTCAAATTTGACATGTCAAAGTACAAATTGGGATAAAATTATTAGACATAAATGTCCGATCAGACCAAAACTCAGAGAATGGGCAATCCGGACAGCAATCCAATCAGGCTTTTGATAAATATGTCGAACCTAAACTCTAAAGCCTGATAAAGCATAGATTTAATGTCATATAACAAAAGATTAATAGGCAAAGGAATACCTAAGTCCTATCAAATTTAACATATAGCAGTAGAGTCCAATAATACTTGTTTAAAGTGAAAGAAAGAAGGTTGGTCTCAGTAACTCAGACTCATTCCCGTGCCACCAAAGGACGGACGGTCGAGATTGGATGATCCGCAGGGCCCGGGGCTAAGATGGAAGAAGACAGCGGGTCCCACAGCTCCGACCCTTCCTTCTTTTTTTAAAAAATACGGACTCCGGCTCCGCTTGGTCTACCGTCGGCGATTCCCCGCTCGGATGAGAAAAAGATTCCCTCGACGAGCATGAACGGCAAATATAGTCACATCCGCAAGCAAGCGGGCACGTTCGGACTCTCGCGCGGGTCCCAGCTGAAATTTCAAAATTCGCTGCTATCTACGCCACAGCGAATTTCCGTACCGCGCGAACAGCTGTGCAGCAGAGCCTCTGTCCCGATTACAAAGTTCCAACGGAACTTTTTCGTTGAACGGAACTCCCTCCCCGCTTTCATCTCTACCGTACCGCTAATCTAAATTTTTTTTCACATAAAATATATTTTATTTAGATTCTTTAGTTTGTTTTTGCTTTAGAAAGTAAAGGGCGGCTCTGTTCTACGTTCTATGCGGCACTTTCCATGCATTCCCCATCTCTTAGTTATTCTTGTGACGATGATTAATTGTTGATCTCCTCTTCTTTTTCTTCTTCTTCTTCTTCTTCTTTTTTTTTTTACACGGACAATCACACCAATCTAACATGACTCAAACCTGAGAGGTCAGAATACATGATTTACTGTAAAATAAGAGGGCAAGGATCACCCATATTCAATCCCATGGACCCGGGTGACGAAATGCAACATTAGCGACCCAATCAGCCGCAGCATTGGCTTCCCTATAAACATGGCGAATCAAGGCTCGACTGTAGTTCGGAGAGAATCCCATATAGTATGGAGCAGGGGGTTGGTGGAATGAAGATCCCCATCCCGACGTATCCAGCGAACAACCGTGAGAGAATCTCCTCAATAATCAATATGCTAGAAGTCAAATGACGAACCGCATAAGTAATACCAGCCTATGCTGCCTGAAGCTCCGCCATAGGGACCGATATATCAAGGGAGCCATGGCCACCGGCTGCAAGAAGCTCACCGTCAGGCCTCCTAATAACAAAACCGGACCCAGCAATACGATCCGAAACAAAACCGTCAAAGTTCACTTTGACATAACTCGGGGATGGGGGTTCCCAAGATACAAAGACCGTAGAACGGTGCGCTGCCGAAGCAGCAGAGGAATCCTAGAGACCGGGTCGGACAGAGTGAACAGCAAAAAGAGAACGGCCATACTCCTTGGCAAGAAGAGTAGCCATTCTGATGATCGCCTGGGGTGGAGCAACCTCCTCAGTGAAAACCATCTGGTTCCTAGTAAGCCAAAGATGATAAGCCAAATAAGCTGAAACAGCACCTTGAGTGCCCCGTCCGCTCTGAGTAGCTAATCGAATGGCGTGCAACAAAGAAATCCGGATGGGCCCCGCCACAGTCAACCACGGGATAAAACGCATCTACTGCCAGATCCATCTCGCACGAGAGCAAGTAAAAATGACATGATCAACCGACTCATCCTCGAGCCCGCATATTGGGCAGAGAGGCAAAATGGGGAGACCACGGCCAGCCAGCAGAGCACAGGTAGGAAGCGATCCCACCAAAGCTTCCACAAGAAGAGCGAATCCTAGGGTGGATGGGTAAACGCCAGATCCAAGCCACATCACTCAACCCCAAACTCCGAGTACCAAGGCAATCAACCATATCCCTAGTAGGAGCACGAGGGAGGCAGGAACGTCGCCAAAGCCTGGTATCCGAGTCAGCTGAGGAAGCCAGGGGAATGGCAAGAATCCTTTGCGTAAGCTCAGTCCCAAAAAGTCGAGAGACAATGGAAACATTCCAAACATTTCTGTCCTGACAGATCAAAGAAGATACTGGCATAGAGGGGTCAACAGCAGTACTAAGGAAGGTCGGCCAGCGGGATAGAGGAATGGCAACTATCCAACTATCCTGAGTGACATCAACAGATCTCTCATCCCCAATCATCCAATGAATATCAGCCATAATGGAAGGGGCAGTCTGACAGATCACCCGTCATAATGGAGAACACTCCCGAGGAATACAGGATATCGAATCAGGAGACCAAACACCATATCTACCTCTCATAATAGTACTCCAAAAGCAGCGAGGATCCAACAAAAATCTAGAAGCATGCCTAGCGAGCAGAGCCTCCCGGCGAAGGACTAAAGACTAAATCCTCAGCCCACCCTCTCGAATAGGCAGACAAACAATATCCCATGAGAGGAGATGAAGACCATGGCCTCCCTGTCTCGAGCCCAAGAGAAAATCCCGAAATCGTCTCTCAATCCGGCGAAGGCAGGTAGCCAGAATCATGGTATTAGATAACAAATAAAGGGGAAGCGAGGTGAGGATGGACCGAATCAACATAATCCGTCCCATCATCGATAGGCTAGAGACTGTCATCTGCCCAACCGATCAGAAATCCAGCGATCAAGATCCCCAAAATCACTCTACCGGGATGACGCCCGAAATAGGGACCCTAAGGTAGGATAGACCGTCAGAGTGGAAGAATATCCCAAGCAAATGGGAGATCGCAGTTCGACGATGAGGGAGATTGACGGGCTAAAAATAGGATAAATTTCTGCATATTAACCCGTGACCGAGGCTTGACAATAAGCTTGAAGGTATTGATGTCTCTTTTAACTGGACTTTTTATTCTCCTGGGCTCACATTCGGCGTGCTTGTTGCGCGGCTTACGGATGCTCTGACCCTTTTTAAATTCTTTCTTTCTTTCTTTCTTTCTTTCTTTAACATCATTCATTAAAGTTTGCCACCTTCTTGCAAAGCTGATTCTTGAATTCTAATTCTCTCCTTTAGAGTGCATCGACGAAAGGCTGGTCCTTTGCATATTGGTGCCATATTTTAGTGCTTGTTGTTCTTTATGTTGCTGGCAAAATATTTTTATTGTTAGGTGCCTCTGGAGCCATCCTCTTTGTACTGAAATATATTGAACTCTAGTGAGTTGCATCGTAGTTATCTCGGTTTTGTATTGGTTGTTAGGTTACTGTATTGACTCAGACTCTGCTTTCATGCTTATCTGGAGCTTTTTTTTTTTTTTTTCTAAACAATAACCTTTTACCTGTTGAATGCTTGATCTTTCCAAATAATAAAAGGGTGTGTTTAGTTTGTATTTATGGCCATTAGATATATGAGGTTCTTGTTATAATTTGTTATATTTTTTTATTAGATTTTACAGTTAATATAGCTAATTGTTACAAGGAAGTTGAAAATGGTACATCATTCTCCTCGACAATGTTTTTTTTTGTCAATGTCGTTGCATGTGTACAGTTCCGTGTTCTGTCTGACAAGGCAAGTGATGCATTTTATAAAGTGAGCAACACAAGGTCTCAAATCCAAGCTTATGTGTTTAATGGTGTGAAATTCAACACAAAATCATCGTGTTTCACGAGTCTGAGATGAGGCGCAATGGTAAAACTCAAACTCGTTTGGGCTTTTTCTAAATATATTTTGGTATCATGGCATATAATCTCTTACGAAATTATAAGCTATATACATTTTAGTTATTCACTTTCTGAAGTCCTTCACAAGCTTCGGAGCATTCTATGATCATCTTATATCAACTAGAGATTTGGAGTCATTTTCTTGAACTTTTAAGGTCCAAGGTGATCATCTTATGGACAAATATTCGGTGCCACTGGAATTCTTGCACTCCATTTAGCATGCTGGTTTTGAAGACTCTAAAGAATTGGAGAATTGCTCTTTGATGATCAGCGCTGGTATGGAAGCTGTTGGCCTGGGTGCCATTAATTCATCCTCACGATATCCCAAGAGTCCCTGGAGACTCTTCGACTCTTCGGATTCTGAGGGACGCTTCGTAAGTTAACCATCTGGCTTACCGCTGGTGATAGCCTTCTTTAAATAGAAGACCAAAGGTGTCTTGGTCAGGAGGTCTTCTGAGTGAGAGACGCGTCCGAGGGTCACCAAAGGGCTCTTCCTTCTCCTTCCATCACCGCAGCTTAGGGGTATGGACGCATTGGGGACTTTGGTAGCCCCCGACGACCGATAATCCTGCCTCCGCTGTTGCCGATATTGAGGTATGTCCGTCATTATCGGTATGTCCTTTATCTTCAGTTCCTTCAATTGGTATCAGAGCCTCGTCGGTTGTCACCGGCGAGGGGAGAGGTTGTTGGGGAATAGGCCTTGGGTGCTACATATCATTCTCCTCCTCTGTTCTCAGGTCTCAGATCCGTCTGTGTGCTACAGATCATTACCCTCCTCTGTTCTCAAAGCCTGGGAACACCGGACACATTCCCTGCCTCTCGCCCCGGCCGCTGGAGGGCTGGGAAGCCTCTGCCTCTACCACGAATGCAACAGACGCAAGGACCCTGTTATCACCGGGAGTTCTCCGGCGGTCGGCGATGCCTCGCCTGCTGCCGAAGACCCTCCGGGGGTCGTCCCCGTTGTCCCGTCCACTTCCCCGGCCGTTGGATGGCCAGGGAAGCCTGATATGAGCTATGGCATGGCACGCGACCCTCCACTCCATATGAGCTATGGTATGGCACGCGATCCTCTATGGATTATTTGCGCCCTTGGGGCTCAACAGGATATGTTCACACCTCCCATAAGTTGGGAAAGCTGGGTCCTAAAGCCAGCAAAAAAGTGTTCATCAAGTACTCTGAGAATTTGAAGGTTACGTGATGTATGATGCACATCCTGATGGAGGGTTGATTGAAGTGGAGTCCAGAGACATAGAGTTTCTAGAGAATGAATTCTTGAGCATTGATGAAATTAGAAAGGACATGTCCCTGTATGAGTTACAGGAGGACCTTCCTACTATCTCTGGCGAGGAGGAGATTTTTGACCTATCTCAGAGATCGCCACAGATAGTGAGAATGCTAGGCCCAGTGGGAGTGTCGTATCAGACAGTGGGAGCGCACAAGTTGAGCCTAGTAGGAGCTCACCTATGAGGGTTGATGCACCACCTGAGAGCGGTCTTCAGTCCATATCCGCAGTTACGGAGAAGCAAACGTGGTCATATTCCATGGCGACATTTTGGGATCGAAGGGAATGTGTTTCTCTGCACTCCGTTGGATCTAGATGAGCCTGCTTCTGTTGAAGAGGCGCTCGATTCATCTGCTCATAGTGAGTGGCAAGCTGCTATGGAAGATGAGATGGTATCGATGGCCAAAATCATGTGTGGGACTTGGTAGACCTTCCGTCTGGACGCAAATCTATAGGAAATAAGTGGGTTCTTAAGATTAAGCGTAAGGCTGATGGGTCAATTGATAAGTAAGGCTCGTCTTGTGGCGAAGGGCTATACCCAGATGGAGGGTGTAGACTTTGAGGAGACATTTTCTCCTGTGGTGAGATTTGCCTCATTCGCCTTATCCTAGCTATTATAACCCATTTAGATTTGGAGCTACATCAAATGGATGTTAAAACAGCGTTTCTTAATGGAAGCCTAGATGAAGAGATCTATATGGATCAACCTTGGGCTTTATGACCAAAGGACAGGAGGGCAAAGTGTGCCATCTTAGAAGATCCATATATGGTCTCAAGCAGTCATCTAGGCAATGGTACCTCAAGTTTCATGAAGCCATTACATCGATTGGCTTAGATATAATTGAGGAGGACCATTGTGTGTATGTAGATGACATTCTAATTGCTGAGAGTTCTATTGGAGTGATCAATGCCATTAAGGAGTAGTTGTCCTCTGTCTTTGAGATGAAGGATATGAGTGAGGCGAATTTTGTGCTGGGAGTGAGATCCTAAGGAATCGTGCTAAGAGGTTTCTTGGTTTGTCACAATAAACGTATATTGAGAAAGTCTTAGAACGATTCCGAATGCACTATTCTAAACTCGTTGATACCCCAATAGAGAAGGGCTATACTTTAAGCATCGATCAGTACCCTAGAACTGATGAGGAGAGAGAAAAGATGAGCAGGATCCCCTATGCTAGTGCAGTAGGGAGCTTGATGTACGCTATGTTGTGTACTGCCCTGGCATTTGCTTTGCAGTTGGCTTGGTTAGCCGATATCAAAGTAATCCAGGACTTGCTCATTGGGTTGTAGTTAAAAGGATTTTTCGTTACCTTCGTGGTACTGCCAATCTCACCCTATGCTATCAAGGTGGTGATTTGAGATTAAAGGGTTTTTGTGACTCTGATTGGGCAGGTGAGAGGGATGAGCGTAGATCCACCACAGATATATGTTTATCTTTGGAGGTGGAGCTGTCACTTGGTACAGTAAGAAACAAAGCTGTACCGTCCTGTCCACCATGGAAGTCGAATATATTGCTTGTTTGGCTGCTGTCCAGGAGGCTGTGTGGTGAGGAGGTTCTTGAGGCGACTTGAGATATCATCTACTCCACATGAGGCTATTCAGATCAGTTCTGATAGTATGGCAGCATTACAATATGTTAAGGGTCCTAAGTACCATGGAAGGACCAAGCATATTGACATCAGATATCACTTCATTAGAGACATGGTCAAGCAAGGAGAAGTTATCCTATGACATATCTCCACTGGCAGGATGCTGGCTAATCCTCTGATGAAGCCTATTCCTAGGAATGTGTTCCAGGCTCATGTGAGGGGTCTAGGTCTGTATAGAGTGTGACAGACCGTGATATGTTTTCAGACTTTTGTAGGAGTTTGTGTCTGCTCTTTTTGTTGCCAGACAGGATTGTATGGACATCAATGACTATGTGTTAAAGTTTATGAAATGTTTATTTTATTATTATGATGAGTTCATATTTATAGGCACATATGTGTATAAATGTCACAGGCTTAGATTAGCCCACTCACACGAGTGATCGCCTGACACTTTTGTAGTGGGCAGGATGAGACTAAAGTAGCCATTATAGATGCTTGAGTAGCAATGCATGAGTTGCAGATTGCATGGGTTGCGAAATGTGCTACATAAATTATAATAGAATAGATTATAATCAAAGTCGCCTCAGTTTGGACTGAGATGAGACTCAGGAGAGTTGAGTACAGAGCATAAATATGCATGAGCAGTGTATCAATAGTGATATGTCCACAGATCCATACCAAGCTGTTATAGCCGAACTGGAAGCATTGGTGTGTGCTCGAGTCAAGCAACTTTGTGATGCCTGGACTTTTGTTCGTACGATGTTTGAGCATGACATGGCCCATTGAGTGGAGCTCCATCGTAGCATGTATTACGTTGCATGTGCTAAAGTCAACCTTGTAAGGGGTAATGCAAAATATTCCCTCTTCATTATCGTGTGAGCCTTACAACTATGTAGTGTCCTTGAACTTGAACCTATACCATGAAGTTGGAGTGCAGGATGACTTCCTTAGCCTTGTCCTCCAGGGTCATGGAATTGATGCGGCCACATGAGACAATCCTAGGAAGTCAACTGGACAAGGATGGACTGGTATGAATGTTCAAGGAAGATTATTCGTGACCACACCTTATGTTTGTGATCCATTGCCCGTGCAATCATGTGTATGAGTTGCATATGATTATGGATACCAACATTATGACTTTGTGTTTTTTCAAGTGCTGCTTAGGGTAATCTCTTAAGGGATTGAGAGTGCTTGATTAGGTGTGATCAAATTATCTGGAACACAGGCGGGATTGGATTATATTCCTATTGCTGCGTTAGTTATTTATTAACTTAATGCAGTATATCCACTATGTGTCACTGTGTGTGAGTTTCGTCGGGTCGCACACCTCGCACTGTAAGTTGAGAGAGTTGAGGTTATAATGTTCCTGTGTGGATGAGTGGGAGATTATTGGCCTGGGTGCCATTAATTCGTCCACACGATATCTCAAGAGTCCCTGGAGACTCTTCGACTTTCGGATTCTGAGGGATGCTTCGTAAGTTAACCCTCTGGCTTATCGCTGGTGATAGCCTTCTTTAAATAGAAGACCGAAGGTGTCTTCGTCAGGAGGTCTTCTGAGTGAGAGACGCGTCCGAGGGTCACCGAAGGACTCTTCCTCCTCCTTCCATCACTGCAGCTTAGGTGTGGACGCATTGGGGACTCTGGTAGCCCTCGACGACCGACGATCCTGCTTTCGCTGCTGCCGATATTGAAGTATGTCCGTCATTATCGGTATGTCCTTTATCTTGATTCCTTCAGAAGCACATATCAAGAATAAAAAAATTGAGTCTAGAATATAAGATAAATTAAAGAACCTGAAGTCTCCCTCCATCAGAGGAAACTTGGCTGATAAAATTCTAATGAACATCACAGCTTGTAGGATTTTCTGATTTTTACTTTTTTGGTAGCTACTCTCATGATAATTGAAGCTGTTTTAAAGCCAGACAAGCTATCAGACGTGAGCTGGGAGTTGGAAAACACTAGCTCTTTTTTTCCATGCTCCATGCAATTAAAGCATTAAACTATATCTAGATCGTTATCATTGCCTAATGACTTGCAGTAGAATTGTTCTGGATGATGTTTAAGGAGTGGAGAGCTAGCAACTATGACAATGAGGACTGGTTAGCTTCTCTGCTGAATTTCTCTCTTTTTTTTATAATAGCGGATACAACTTACTGAGCATAAAAGCCTTTGCAATTGTAACCATAGGGCTACTCTGTATACCATCTTTGTTTGGTATAGACCATTGATCTAAAGAAGCACCGTAAACTGGTTTTCCTAGAATATTTAGGAGGAAATAGTAAATCCCAGCAATTACCCAAGCTCAAGCAGAAGCTATTCAGCATTTTGACATTTTACTTCACCTATAGGCAAACTCTACCCCTCTCAGCTGCCGGAAGGAACTGATAATGCCTTACTTACAATTCCTTAATGGGATGTAAAGCGAGTAATGTAAAGGACCTTGAAAAAGCTATGTTGAGATCGTGCAGACACTCATTGTTGATATTGAGCCAGATGAACATGTAAAGCGAGTAATGAATGAAATCAATGCAGGAATGATACTTGAACATTATCAAACCTGGAAAAAAGGATCACCCCACCACTGCATGCCACTGTATAATTAGGTTGGGTCTGTCTTTCCATCTTTCCTTCACTTGAGATGCAATTACTTTCTTTCACACTGCCGCTGTACTGCTTTAACATGACCAACATAGTTTTGTTGATGTGGGCAATATATACACATATTAGTTCTATTGACTAACAATGTACCCGTGACAAATTTCTTAAAGAACAAGGAGACTTGTGGCTTGCCAACCACATTATGATACTGAAAAAATGCCGTAGTAATATTACTCCTCTACTACTGTAGCAAAAAAAAATTGTATCCTGACATTATTTGCCAAGCATTTGTTTTTTCTTCCACTTGGCTGCAAGTAGAGGTGGGCACTAGGCCATGCCCAGGCACGGCCAGGCCCATGTGCCAAACATTTTAAGGAGCCATGCCCGGCACGGCCCGTTACTTATAAAAAAAAATTATGGCCTGACACGGCACGTGGCCATTTTGGGCCACGGGCCCAGGCTATGTCGTGCTAGGCACGGCCTGCCAGGAGCTGTGTCATGCTTTGAGAGGGTAAAATTTTAAAATTTATTTAATTTTTTTAAAAAATTCAGGCTCTGATGGGCCTTGGCACGACCTAGGCCCATATGGGCCATGCCGTGCCGGCACGACGGGCTGGCCCGGGCCCATCATGGGCCATGCCATGCCGAGCTCGAAAAATTCTTTTTCTGAACCCAGTTCATGTCGGGCCATGCCAGCCCATGGGCCGGCACGATGGGCCGGCACGGCCCTTGTCCATCTCTAGCTGCAAGATTAAGGGATGGGCCGGCACGGCCGTTGCCCATCTCTAGCTGCAAGATTAAGGGTGGCTGCAAATGAGAAGGCATAAGCTGAAAAGATTATCCAAATTGCGGTCTGAGGGTGAGGCTGGATCCAAGTACCTGTCACGTTTTGGTAATGCTCGTCAACGCCAAGCCATTGTAGATGGATTGAAGGATGGTGTGCTTGGCTTCTCAGTCAATGTGCCAAGAACCACTGGAAACGATGTTATGGTCATGGTCTTGTTCACATAGTACTACGACACCATGAAGGACATTGGTGCAGCCTCGAATTCCTCAGCTGTTTCCATTCCTCATGGTCCTGGTGCTGTTCATGATGTTGCCATGCAGATCCGGGATGGATTGCTTCAAGCATCTGCCCTCCACTGGACCCCCAAGGTTTAAATACATTACATGGATAAGCTTTGTAAGTTCATTTAGACCTTTGTTCTAGTTTCATGTCAAAATGCGTGTAATTTGAGTGAAACTTCAAGTGTGCTACATGTAATTGATAGTCAAAATCAACTTGTTTTCTTTTTTCAAAGATTAGTCAAGAACTAAAAGGTAGAGATAAAATTGCTTGCTAGCTATTTATCATGCCAACAAAACAAATATGAATGTCTCTTGGGTTTGTTCAAGGATCTGGTGATCAGATTTCCGACTGCAATGGGGAAGAGAAGACTTAACAGCAAACAAGATATAGATCGGGAAATGAGAAATAATGTTAGTAATGGGAAGAAACATCAACGTTAAGCATACGTTAATCATCTATGGCAATCTGCCCTTCCTAGTAGACAAATAGATGGAAAAGTCGATGCAGTCATACCTCAAAACAGTTAATAACTAGGATACACGCCAAACTCCACAAATGGATGACAACTTTAAATCCCTACAATAGCTATAAAACCAAAGCCCAATACATTATTTAGACACATACAGGAAGTGCATCGTGCGTGAATGCACAAAAACGCCTACCATTTAAGCAAGCAAATAAGCAACATAGATACCAAGCAAGGCAGCCCACCGTTTCTAATGCAATTTTTCCTTTTTAAGCAAACAATGCAGGCTCAAACTAACCATAAGAAAGAACGCAATTCATATTAATCTTTGCTCAGATCCAGTTTAATTCACTGGGCAAGGGGGAAAAAAATGTACGAGTTCGGACAACAAATTATTCTTACAGGGCATGCATCAAAACAAGCTTAGAACTCAACTCCAAGTAACAAAACAGGTACCCATAGAGTCTCAAAACAACGCCACCATCATGGTGTCCAAAAATTTACGATCAAGGATTAAGCACCAAGGACAGACCAAACTTTGAGTTCTTTTCAATGGCCTTGGTATCAACTTCTGCAGACATGGTGAAAAATGATTTGGGCCTCCACTCATGCTGCATGAGAGCACTGGCCTTGCCATGATTGTTGAACCGTGCCTTCACCAATGTAATAGGGTCCAATGCATGCTGCATCCCAAAAGTGATGGTGTTTCCATTGCTCGAGAAGCCGTGGGTGATCTCTGCCCCCACAGCTGTGCTTGACGGTGGTTTTACCAAGTGATAGTAGGAAGCACTCAGGCTATCTCCCTTGTTGTTCCTGCAAGGTTTTTGAAGTAGCATATGATGATGAGTAACCTAGCACGTTAAAATTCAGAGCGCTTGTATTTCCACTCTGCATAGAACAATTGTCCAGTCTGACAATCTCACTAGCATCAAAGAAATTTCTCTATATAATTGGCATTTCTTTCTCAAGGTGTAACTTACAAAGTCAGGGCAGTGACGAGATCTGCATTGGTCACACTCAACCCAGCATTGCATTTGGTGAAGTTCCCATTTGCAGTGTCAAACGATACATCAGCACCAACAGCTAAAGCTTTATTTCCAACAACACCAGAAAAGTTGACCAAAGGATTGGCGGTCAATCCCACACTAGTGTTAACACCCGCATAATCATGCAAGTATTGAAGTTCAACCTGCAATCACAACAAGAAAGAGCTAACATACATCACTCCAACAATCTCTCAACCAAGCTAGTATTATCCAAAGTTGACAAAATGTGAAAGTTCCTATACCTTTCCAGATTTCTGATCTGGGACAACAAAGCTGAATATTGTCTTCAATCCAGGTGTGGCAATTTCATCAACTGTAACAGTTGTAAACAGCTGGCAAAAAACAAAAACAAATATAAGTGCCTCCAATTTGCAAAGCATCACACAGATAAACCAAGTTGGTAACACATGTTATCAAGTGCAATGTGTTGGGCACTTTTAGTAAAGAAGCATGTGTTTAGTTATCAATAATCACAATTTCCATGTTATTCAAACTGGTCATAAACAATGTGCCATAGCACAAGGTGATAAGAAAATTGACAAAGAAGCAAATGCATTAACAGAGTAAACTCGTGAAGAACAACAAATAAGTCTTACATTTGAGTCTAAGGTTGCTTTCACATCAACTGTGATATTCTTGTTCTTCAGATTAGATTGAATATCACCAACAGTAAAGTCATTTTTCTTTGTACCCGAAGCTATAATTGCCTGCAATAAAATACATAATTATTTGTGAAAACCACAGATATACAAGCATCAGATTATAAAGCTGAGAAATAAAAACTAACCAATAGAAGTAGCCCAAGATAAGTAGAAAAGACAATTACAAATAAACAAGTGTTAATAAAAAGGAGAGAGAAACCAAAATCCACAGAACGCCACTAGTGATGTTTGGGGGAAAAAAAAATAAAAAGAGAAAAATGAAACAACTCGTTCACTTGGCATCATTAGTATTCCATACAATGGCAGCCAGAATAAGATGTGGGGACTTGCTGGGAAATACATAAAAGATGCATCTTGTGCCAAATGAGAAAATGGTTTAACTGAAATGCTGTGTAACCTCAACTAAGAAATTGGCTCCAACAGAATCTCTATTTTTTAACCATTTATTTGAACCCAAATTTACTCTTTTCCCTACTTTCCTGGGGCATTCCCAGTGATGTACTCATGCATCATCGGGTTAAAGTAGAACTAAGCTGGATTGTCCTTGCTGACATGAGAAATGTATTTCCATAATTATCTATGAAATTAAATACATGGAACCTTTTGAATATCAAAATTGGATCACAGATACCTCAATGTAAAATCGAACTCATGCTCAGTGTATATATATAATATAATTCAGCAAAATGATTAGAACATAAGACAGCAAGATGGTCAAAAATATATGCCAGCCATACTAGAATATACATAGGATGAAGTACTTGAATTTAACAAGTCAAATAGTTGAACAATCAATAGAATTCTCCACATGGATGGACACTAAAAATATCATGTCAGATCTACCACACTTCTTGGCAAATTCCATTTCTAAATAAAAATTCAAAACAAAAAACATATATTAGATAATAAGCATTTCTTGTACATTAGCAGTGAGAATCTTTTTAAGAAATGAAACATCAATGAACATTCCATTGCTTTGGACAGATGCCATTGCAGGAACACATGCGAAATAAACTGACATATGATACGCAATGAAGGCACATGATATACATCTTTGTAACATGATCAGCATCAACAAATGAGTATCCAAATAAAACAACAAGACCATGTAAACCACTCCATGGTGCTTTGTTAATGTCAAAACCCAAAAAAAGGGGAAAGGAAATCATTGGTGACACCAGCAGCCACCAACTGTAACTACACGATTCGAGGGCAGTCATGCAAATGGAAGTCCTCTATTCTTACATAAATAGTTGACAGCCAGTCAATGGTACATGATCTCATGAAAATATAATGATGCAAAATATATTTCATTCTATCACAGATTACAACAAGAAACTGATGAACCAATCATGACATGCACATTCTTCAGACATCAGAAACATATCCAAAGCAACTAGCAGTTAGCATCCAAGAGTGTGTGAACTCATGTGCAACAATGATAATGCAGGAAAACCATGACCAAAAATGCTGAACGTAACAAACGAACAAACCTTGCTTCATTACAATGACATAATACATTGAAACTCATGTTTAAAATTGGTTGCAAACTTGCAAAGCTTGCTGCTGCTGCATATTGCAGTATATACATAAAATGCGCTAAATACCTTTTTGTCATGGTTTTGTAAGGCTTACGCCTCAGTGGCAGGAGATAATGGCAATAGAATTTTACCTGTAAGGTTCATGGCTAGCCCAAGGAACTAGAAGTCAACGCCACTGAATACTGAGATTTATGACCTGGCTAAGGCTTCTGTTAAGATTAGCCAGTTCATAATAGCTTGTGATGGGATTGTATGGTATTTCTGATTGTTGGGACTTTTTATAGCTGTCATGCATGTAGTATGGATCCCAATATAGTGCCATGGGTTAATTAGATTGACCCATTAAGTAACAGTGGAAACTGATGGACTCCTTTATAAGGGGCACTCTGGTCACTCATCCATCCTAACAATCAGGGGTACAATCCTTCCATGGGGAGTACAATGGGCTTGGTAGATCATTGTGATCACCACCCAACAAACACCTCATTTCGTTCCTTTGTATCTTCATTTTTGCCCTATTAATAGATCCACAACATTACTGTCTTCCCCACTAAATATAATTGTGCGCATCTAAACCAAAGCATTTGCACAACATTAGTATAATAAGGCCAATTTCATTATTTTGAATCTTTAACAGTTCTTGTGAATTCATGACTGTATTTTAGTACATAATAGATCACTAAGCACTAATTAAACTAGATATCATTCAACCAATATCTTTATTTCAGTGCAAAAATTAAACAGATCATTAGGCAGAATTCCATGCATTAATGGTCTTCCCTAGGACAATGAGACAATTTGTTTATGTGATTCTTCCTGACCTCAATAAGTTTATAGCCTGAGGGCTTCCCCGTCGCTAAGCATTCACAAGATGTTGTATCACTGATTTTCTGCAACCTAATTGGGTTTGGCTTGTGTTTGAAAAATTAAATTTGCTTTTATAAACTGATTATGAATCTAAAATAATCTCAAATACGGTGGTCAGCATGATGACAAGTTAATCTTCTGTCTCCAGATATTGCAAGTGAGATGCCAAACGTTAACAGGCATTGTATCATTAAGTTATGCATGTGGAATACATGAGAGTCCAACACAAATTAGGGCTGCAACTGGATCAGATATCAATGTACCCATATCCATATCCTTTTTGTTTAGCAAATATAGATGCAAATACAGATATTAGTCAGATATAAAAATTTATATCCATATTTGTTTTAAACGGGTATGGATATAAATTATATATTGAAAGTATGAAAATAAAAACGAATATAAGTTGAAAAGTTAAATTTTATGACCACCAAACCCAAAATATCAGTAAATGCAACATATATTAAGTCTATACCATGTCAACACAACCACTTATTCTCTTTAAAAGTTCATGAGTGTCATACAAAACTAAGTAGAATTACAAGCAAACCCATATAGATAGAGATCAGATAATTGGGTATCCATATTCATATTTATTTTTCTTTGAAATTTATGGATGCACATACAGATATTAGCTGGATGTTCAAATCTGTATCTATACCCGGAAAGATTCAGATACAAAAACAGATCTAAACAGCTATTATCGGATCCATTTTCACTGCTGACACAAATCCATTTAACCATGTAAGCTTTCAACTACTAAAATTTCAACAGAATGTGTGGTTCAATACCATCTAAGTTCATCCACAAATTTAGGAAAGTTCCTCTCCTTCAAAACTTTTTGCAACTTATTTTTATCTAGTCACTAAGACAAATGGTGAAACAAAAATCATAAATTGTTTACACATATCATCATCTTAACATGAATCATGCAATCAGCTAACCCAAAATATAAAAAGACAAAAAATGCACTCCAACCTACTGAAGGCATTAATCACAGATGGCCGAAACCACAAGCAAAAAGATAAAAACGTCATACATTTTCCCTATTCTATCCCCAACTCTTAACTCTTTTACTTCTAAATCTCCCTAAGGTAGTGTTTGATATGGGGGATAAAGAGGGATATCCAGGGGATATCCCTCCTTATTTCCAAATGCTATAGCTAGAAGGGATAGGTCTAAAAAAATTTAACTAGAGGGGATAACCCATGGTTAACCATGGTTAACCATGGGTTATCCCTTGAACTTATTCCCTAGGGAACCTAGGAACAACATGTTATCCCTTGATGGCAAACTTGTAATTTTAAAAAAATGCTTATTCCCTCAGCTATCCCCTGGATAAATGCTATCCCGTACATTTATCCATGGATAGCTTTTAGGCTATCAAACACTACCTAAAGGAATCTGTGTCTCAAGAATCCATTAAGGTAATTATAGTTATATAAAAGGTCCACGCTGCAAGTATAGTTAAATAGAAAAGACATTGTTTCTTCACTCCATGTTCTAAAAGCTCATCGAATATTTACTTAACCCACTATTTCGGTCAAGAAAATTCAAGCGGAAGGTTAAGTTGGGACCCACTTTCTGTTACAAACTTCAAAATTGGGGTCCATCAAATGGCAGGTCGAGCAAACCAATCGATAAAGAAATTAAACGAGCAACTGTTCAAACCTTTGTAGATCGGGCCCAAAAAAAAAAAAAAAACAGAATAAACCGTGAAAATCTTTAATAAGTATGTAAAAGATAAGGCAGGAATGTAATTTTGCGCCGCTCTCTTCAAAGAACACAATCCGAAGATCTAGGTCACCAAATTTAACATTAAAAAAAAAAAATAAATCACTCACAACTCCACTCGAGGTGTAGGTCGTGATGGTGAACTTCTGGTCCGTCAGGTAGTCCTTGTATAGAAGATCTACAGGTGGAAAAACATCAAGAAAAATCCCTCAAAACAAAAACAAATCCAAGTAATCGTCAAATCTAATCGGAGAAAAATAGTACCTCTGGCCTTCTTGCCTATTTCGGAGTAGAGACCCGGACCCATCTACCCTTGGTCGAGACCGAACGCAACTCGCAGGGGAGAGAGAGAGAGAGAGAGGAAGCACTTTTCTTTTTCTTGCGAGGGAGAAAAGAGGCAGGATTTATATAACCGAGTAGGCCCGATGAAAACGTAATTCTCCTCTTTATAAATTTCTCGTGCCGGCAATGTTTAATTCTAAACAGATCTTGACCGTCCAAATCGTACGATCGTCTTGTTCGAACCACTGCGATAGGTTTCCTCGGCAAATACCGCCATTTTATCGTGACCAGTGGCTCTCTCATCGTCTCGGGTGGTTACACAGCACGCACGTATTAGCCGTCTGATCGTTGGCGTATCTGTGGTTGATCGCAGGACTCTCTACAGAATGCGATCGCTGGCTGTGGTTGACGTCGGCGGTGAAACGCATCCAGGAGGTTATTCCTCCGTTTCGCGAGGATTTCTGTGTCGCAGCGAATGCGAAGAGAGCGCAGCGCCTGTAATTGAAAAAAAGAACGTATTTAATAAAGAAAGGAAGCAACGCCCCGCTAATCAAAATAATAACAATATTCTTACGATATTTTATATTTTTTGAAAATATTTTTAAGTGAACTTTAATGTAAATTTATCATATTAACTCACATAAACATAGATCGAAACATAAATCTTATTATTCTTTTTAAAAATTTCTTTACGTTGTCTTCGATTAATACTACTAACCAATTAGTTGGTCACCATCAAATTTATTATCATAAAAACAGTCATTATTGCCGCCAAGTCACATTCCTCCAATGCCAGGAAACGAAGATCCTCTTCATGGAAGAAGCTCTTACAAAAAAGTCCTAAGGGACCAGCTGCACCAGTGGGGACTCTTCGACACTCAAATAAGCGACTTCGAAACAGTGAAGAAAAGAGCTAGTAGGAAGATAGCTAGAGAGCTTGAGTTCAGATTCTTTCCTCATGGCAAGTGTAGGTTTTTATACCTGTTCGAAGGTTCCATTTCCCATTTCCAAAAGGTGACTAATTCCAAGGTGCTGTTGTCCGGTAGCGGACGAATGGCCAAGCTGACGGTGATAGGCCGTAACCGACACTGCGCAGTTAGAGGTATCTTGCCTCGCTAGCCACCTATCAGGCGTGGTACCATAGATGGCAGGTGGGCCTAATAGTGTCAGGCATGCACCGTTACGAGTTGTGGCCACGTACAGCTGCAGACGGTTGGTGGGCCACGTGGTAGTGTCGGGCAACTCAAGGTGGAGAGGGCCTAAGGTCCGAAGCTAAGGGGACCCGCAGCCGGAGGCCGAAGGGATGAAGTCTAAGGCCCGGGGGACCTGCAGCTGGGCGTCGAGGGGACATGAGGTCCGAGGCTAAGGGGACATGAGGTCTGAGGCCGAGGGGACATGAGGTCCGAGGCCGAGGGGACATGAGGTCCAAGGCTGAGGGGATATGAAGTCCAAGGCCAAGGGGACTCTAGGTTCGAGACCGAGGGGACATGAAGTCCAAGGCCGAGGGGGCATGAAGTCCAAGGTCGAGGGGACTCCAGGTCCGAGGCCGAGGGGATCTCGGAGGCCAAGGGGACCTCGAAGGACGAGGAGACCTCGGAGGACGAAGGGGCCTCGAAAGCCGAAGTCGAGGGGGACTCGAAGGCTGAAACGGGGGTTCCGTCAGTTGCTTTCTCCATCATCCTTAACGCGGCTCGATTAGCCACATCAGATGCCCCCTCGCCCTTAAGACGATGCGGGCCCATCCTTGCAAGACGAAAGGGGTGTAAGTTCCCCAGTGGCTGATCCCGTCGTGCCGCCAATTGCTAAAGGGCACGTGTCCCTAGGTACAACGATTCCTTTGTGCGAGTGACTTGGGCGATGAAGCGTCACCGCCCCTACCAACCGTCATATCTATGGAAATCAGCCTCGAAATGGAAGGTCCTCTCGGGGCCTAAGAGGAGCAACCGCCATCATTGCCATCATGGTGTTGATGCTAGTGACACCTCGCTATTGGCCGAAGGCGGAGTGTCTCACGTGCCGGGCACCTGCCTAGGCGACTCTACCTATAGTGGGAGTCCGCGTGGCCGGTTAGGTAAGGCGGGACGATTTGAAACTGATAAGTCGAGGGAAAGCTTTGAGTTTGGTCATTCGGTTCTAAGATCGTCTCCTTCCTTTGGCTCTCCCGACTTCGTCTTCCTCCCGAGAACTCGTTCTTGCTGCTCTTCTTTTCTGATCCAGGTCAGTTCCTTGATCATTTCCAGCTCCATTTTCAGTTCTCATGGCTTCTTCTCCATCCTGGTCCTCCACTGCTGCTCCCAAGGACCATATTTCTTCCTCAAGGCTTCGTGCCTCTCCATCTCCCACTCCTTCATGGTCCTCCTCCTCCACACCCTTCGAGGACCATGTTCCTCTCTCCCAACGGTGGGTCGTCGGTCGAGCTCCTGCCAGGAGTCGCTCGGCGGCCGCCAGCACCTCTTCGAGGGTGGGGATGAAATCCCCGACGAGGACCGCCTCCACAGTAATGGGCCAAGACCTGGCTAACATCAGGACCCGTTACAGATCCTAGTGACATAGGACTTTTCCTTCCGACTCCCGATGATAGGGTAGTCTCATCCCGACCTGGTAGGATTGCCGTCTACGAGGTTTCCCTTAGGGTAGGTCACCGCCTACCCTATCACCTATTCTTTCTCAATCTCCTTGATCGCTACTCCTTGACCCCTGCTCAGTTGGTTCCAAACTTCGTTCGGACCATCTATGGCTTCATAGTACTCTGCCACTTTTATGGCATTGAGCCCAGGATCTCCCTCTTTCGATGTTTGTACACCCTTGGCAACAGTCGGGCTGGTGGCTGTTCCAGCCTTGGCCCAGCTGAGCCCTCAAATTCGGTCTTCCTTCTTCTGTTAAAGGATGGAAGTCCCGCTTCTTTTTTGCTGACCTCGAGGGAGTGAAGCCGAGGTGGGGGGATCCGGACCTGAGGCCAAACAAGGACTCGTCAGTGTCCTCGAGGGACAGGGAAGCACTAGGGCAGCTGCTGACAGCCGAGGTTCCCTGGTGCAACCAACTTCTGTCGGAGGACAACCTCCGGCTCGCTAGCATTTTCCCCCGGAGTGGTGAGCAGCTGCAAATCCGACCCTTAGCCTATTTTCTGTTCTCTCTTTCTTTTTTTTACTAACTCCGACCGGTGACTCATGCAATGATGAAGATTCCTGTCCATACCATTAGGAAAGCTGCTACAAAGAGGAAGAGGGCCCTCGAGGGCACCGAGGGACCGAGCGGGAGGCAGTGGACCCTGGCTCCGAGCCGACCTTTGGCACATTCCCCTCCACCCCTGGAGCATAGAGAGTCAGCGGTCGGCCCTGTCATCGACCTCACGACCGACACCCCTCCGGAGGAAGCGAGGGCCGAGGGGGCTGCAGCAGCGGAGCCCACAATCCCAGCCATCAAACCAACTTGGCCGGAGGCGGAGCCAAGCCCGGGCGAGGGCCCTTTGGTAGCGGCGGGGCCGCCAATGGAGGAAGTGCCAACGGCTCCCAGCCCAGCACATGCTGCGCTCGAGCTAGCCGAAGCCGCCGAGGGAGGCGAGGCCGGGGCGATCCCTTCTCGGTCCTCCACGATGAACCATAGGCACCGGGCGGAGTGGCTCATCTCCCAAATCATCCTTTCTGAGTTCCAGGAGGAGCTTAGCCAGTTGGAGGCCTCGGCCTTTTTCAGGGAGGCCTTCGTGGCACTTATCTGGGTAAGTATCTAGCATGATTTTAGCTTTTGACATCCAACTGGCCTTGTACTAACATGTTTTTTGGCACAGTTGGCGAACTCCTTAGTAGCCATGAGGGAGGTCATCAACCAGAGGGAGATCATCCTCCGCTAGGCTCAGCGGGAAGCTGCTGAGGCTCAGGCCCAAGCCGAGAGGGCGGAGGCAGCGAGGACCGATCGGGCCACCGAGCTTGAGGAGGCCACCAGCCGGGCGGCCGCTGAGGTTGAGCGCGCCCGGGCAGCCTTGAACCAGCTCGACGATGCGATAGGGGCCGTCACCGATAGAGACCGCCATATCGATGAGCTCACTTCTGCAGTCCAGGCGACCGAGGAGAGGGCAAAGCACACCGAGGAGGCAGCGAGGAGGGCTGACTCCCATGCTACGAAGGAAGAGGCCAAAGCTAGCAGGACGGAGGCTGCTGCCAAGAGGAGGGCCACCGAAGCTGTGGATGAGTACTGCCGGTCCACCAGCTTCATGGATGACTTAATCGACGCCTCCGCCGATGTCTATCTACAGGGGTTTCAGAACTGCCAGAAGAAGGTGGCCAGGGTCCTTGGTCTTCTTGGCACCATGGAGATAGCGCCAGACGAGGTGTCCAAGGGGGCACCATCCGAAGGCGAGCTTACCGCAGCCAACCCCTGACCCCTTGTATTATTTTATTTTTTTCCGTATTGAAGTCCGACTTGGTCGGCATTTTGTAAACACTTAGAAGTAATGAAAAATCTTTTTTGAAATCTGCCTTCATTAACGCAGTGTAGTGACTTCCCTTTTAGTTCACCGTCGTAGGACCCTTAGGGGCTGCATCGGCACTTGGGGATAGTGTCTGTCTACTCACTACGAGCAAATCCACAACTTAGCTGCTATATAGGGCTGGACCCTAGTGAGGGCGGTGAGGTTGAACTTAGAGCTCCCCTTGGTGAACCCGAGGTCGATGCATGGGTACGAGCCTCGTGGTGAGCCTATTACGCCAAGACAGGGCCTTGGTGCCGATCTGGCCTTGGGCCTTTGAGTGTCGATGGTACATCAGGCTTGAAGTGCCAAGCTGGTCTCAGACTTTTGAGTGCCGATGATAAATCGGGCTTGAAGTGTTGAGCTAGCATCGGGCTTCTGAGTGCTGATGGTATATCGGGCTTGAAGTGCCAAGCTGGCCTCGAGCTTTTGAGTGCCGATGGTACATCAGTCTTAAAGTGCCGAGCTGGCCTGGGCTTTTGAGTGCCGATAGTACATCGGTCTTGAAGTGTCAAGCTGGCCTCAGGCTTTTGAGTGCCAATGGTACATCGATCTTGAAGTGCCGAGCTGGCCTCGAGCTTTTGAGTGCCAATGGTACATCGGGCTTCAAGTGCCGAGCTGGCCTTAGGCTGTTGAGTGCTGATGGTACATCGGGCTTGAAGTACCGAGCTGGCCTCGGGCTTTTGAGTATCGATGGTACATCGAGCTTGAAGTGCCGAGCTGAACTTAGGCTTTTGAGTATCGATGGTACATCGGGCTTGAAGTACCAAACTGGCCTCGGGCTTTTGAGTGTCGATGGTACATCGGTCTTGAAGTCCCGAGCTAGCATCGGGCTTTTAAGTGCCGATGGTACATCAGTCTTGAAGTGCCGAGCTGGCCTTGGGCTTTTGAGTGCCGATAGTACATCGGGCTTGAAGTATCGAGCTGGCCTTGGGCTTTTGAGTGCTAATGGTACATCGGGCTTGAAGTGCCAAGCTGGCCTTGGGCTTTTGAGAGCCAATGGTACATCGGGCTTGAAGTGCCAAGCTGGCCTTGGGCTTTTGAGTGCCGATGGTACATCAGTCTTGAAGTGCCGAGGTGGCCTTGGGCTTGAGTGCTGATGGTACATCGGTCTTCAATTGCTAATTAGGGTCAGACTTTGATGCCGATGGTACATCAGTCTTCGAGTGCCGATCGGGGTTGAGCTTTGGTGCCGAGCTGGCCTCGGGCTTGAGTGCCGATGGAACATTGGTCTTTGAATGCTGACTAGGGTCAGGCTTAATTTGGTGCCGATGGTACATTAGTCTTGGGTGTCGATGGTACATCGATCTTCCAGGGCCGATCGAGGTCAGGCTTTGGTACCGAGCTGGCCTTGGGCTTGAGTGCCAATGGTACATCGGTCTTTGAGTGCCGACCGGGGTTAGGCTTTGGTGCTGAGCTGGCCTCGGGCTTGAGTGCCGATGGTACATCTGTCTTCGAGTGCCGACCAGGGTTGGGCTTTGGTGTCGAACTGGCCTCGGGCTTGAGTACCGATGGTACATTGATCTTTAAGTGCCAACCAGGGTCGAGCTTTGGTGCCGAGCTGGCCTCAGGCTTGAGTGTCGATGATACATCGATCTTCCAGTGCCAACCAGGGTCGGGCTTTGGTGCCGAGCTGGCCTCAGGCTTGAGTGCCGATGGTACATCGGTCTTCAAGTGTCGACTGGGATCGGGCTTTGGCACCGATGGTGCATTGATCTTCAAGTTCCGATCAGGGTTGGGCTTTGGTGCCGATGATACATCGGTCTTCGAGTGCTGACCGGGGTCAGGCTTTGGTGCCGAGCTAGCCTCGGGCTTGAGTGCCGATGGTACATCGGTCTTCAAGTGCCGACCAAGGTTGGACTTTGGTACCGAACTGGCCTCGGGCTTGAGTGCCGATAGTACATCAATCTTCAAGTGCCGATCGAGGTTGGGCTTTGGTGCCGAGCTGGCCTCGGGCTTAAGTGTCGATAGTACATCGATCTTCAAGTGCTGACCAGGATCGGGCTTTGGTGCTGAGCTGGCCTTGGGCTTGAGTGCCGATGGTACATCGATCTTCGAGTGCCGACCGGGGTTGGGCTTTGGTGCCGAGCTGGCCTTGGGCTTGAGTGCCGATGGTACATCGATCTTCAAGTACTGACCGGGGTTGGGCTTTGGTGCCGATGGTACATCGATCTTCAAGTGCTGACCGGGGTCGAGCTTTGGCACCAATGGTACATCGGTCTTCAAGTGCCGACCGGGGTCAGGCTTTGGCGCCAATGGTACAATGGTCTTCGAGTGCCGACCGGGGTCGGGCTTTGGTACTGAGCTAGCCTCTGACTTGAGTGCTGATGGTACATCGGTATTCAAGTGCCGATCGGGATCGGGCTTTGGTGCCAAACTAGTCTCGAGCTTGAGTACTGATGGTACATTGGTCTTCAAGTGTCGATCGGGGTTGGGCTTTGGTGCCGAACTGGCCTCGGTCTTTGGTGCCGATGGTACATCGGTCTTCGAGTGCCAACCAGGGTTGGGCTTTGGTATGGAGCTGGCCTTGATCTTGAGTGCCGATGGTACATCGGTCTTCGAGTGCCGACCGAGGTCAAGCTTTGGTGCCGAGCTGGCCTCGGGCTTGAGTGCCAATGGTACATCATGTAGGGAAAAATAGTCTCCGAGACATGCATATTTTTAAAAATTGATAACTATTATCAGTGCGAAAATTAAAAGATTACATATTAATCTATCTAATATGCATCAAGATCATATATTTGCCTATATATTCAGGGTCATTTGATCTAAAATATGCATATAAAAATATCAAGATCATATCTTGATCTTCAAGATGACTAGTCACATTATTATCTTGAAGCCTGCCTTAAGATCTAGGGATCAAATCACTTACCTTAAGAACAGTAGGTAAATCCTTATTGCTCTGCAGCCGTTCAATCGTCCGGCCTCTAGTATCATCCACGCGAAGCCCCGAATGATCAGATTTCCGAGAGTGCTAGCTCGCGGAAAAATAGCTTTGCTGATCTTGAATCCTCTTACTTGAATCTTCCTCCAAGATCCACCAGGCTTCCGCTAACACCAGAATCATCAGGATTTTCTATTCTAACATTTTAGAATTACAATCCACGACAATTTAGAATTACAATCCACGACAAATCGTGTATTGTTGTTCTATTTTTTGTTCTGTGTTCTCTGGTGAGGGAATGCCCTCTATTTATAGTCTAGATTTAGCCTTGACATTTAATTCTGACATTTAAGAATCCGTCGTTTGGCAAAAGCGAAGAGACGCCGAAGGCGCGGCGCTTGGTTTAATTCCGATGTTCGGAGAAAACCAAGGAGTCGCGGCGTTTGGTTTAGTTCCGTCGTTCGAAGAAAACCAAAGAGACGAGGGATAAATCCGACGTTCGGTAAATAAATGTCATGCATTAAATTCTATCTCATGATATGATATTTTAGCCATCTCATCATATGAGATCCATATTCGAGAGGTTTGGGTTCTGATTTGAATTTATTTGACTTAACCCACATAGATCATGGTCCAAGCTCAAATCAAATTTGGCTAGTCCTGAATCTATTTAAATTCCAATCAAGTCTAATTTCAAATCAATATTTGAAATTGACTTGTCCTTCTAATAGACTTAAACCAAATTGAATCTTATTCAATTGTACTTAACCCAATTGAGATAATTCAATCAATCAAATTGATTAATTAAATTATATACGATTCTCAATCGTTGATCAGCAAATAGATCATCCTAGGAAACTTCTATGCGTGTAACTCTCTAGGTTCGAACCTAAGCCAGTAGCATAGAAACAACTTTCTATACTAATCGATGTGCCCATCTAGCAATGGAACCCGATGTCCGGATAGGTCGAAGAGTTGCCTAGCAAACTCCAAGAACCCTAAGAAACAATTACCGTATAATTCATCCTCTTGATCACAAATGCTAAGGATGGATTAAGAGCCTGTCAACTCTAAATAGCAAATCCATAAAGTGATTTCAACTTTAGTGATCATGTGACTTTCACATGAAGTGCCTTGGCCAAGGTCATGCTAAATTGAAACACAAGCATTTCTCCTTTTAATGGGATAGGTCAAATTCCATCTTGATCCACAACTGACTACCACAAGTACTTGACTGCACCCAGTAACCTTTCGTAGCTGGATTAGAAATCCAGGTGGTCCGGCACCTAAGTACAATGAGTTGCTTGTAAGCCACTGGTTGTGATCTTCAGGTTTGAAGGATACTTATACCTATATCTTCTTGGATTAACTCTTGACAGCAGAGTATCCGGAAATGAGTCACGTTCGGTGAAATGTACTCCTACACTTTCACCTGTATGTCATACTAGTGTCTCTACACTCCTTGGTTAAGAGGATAACCAACAAATATGATATACAACGTCCTATAATTGATAGTACTATGGCCCTGTTATAGTATATCATTTGGTCGCGAACTCTTTTAAGGACCTTCTAAGATAAATCCTCCTTTATCGTGAGGAAGATCCTAAAGGCTTCATTACTTTCAGGAGTATTAAGAAGATGTTCTTGTAATGAATAAATTGTCAAATAACTTTTATTAATATATCAATTTATATACAATTTACATCAGCACAATCATCAAATGATTGGCTTTAGGATACAATTCCCAACACATCAGTCTTCGAGTTCCGATCGGGGTCAGGCTTTGTTGCCGAGCTAGCCTCGGGCTTAAGTGCCGATGGTACATCGATCTTCGAGTGTTGACCGGGGTCGGGCTTTGGTGCCGAGCTGGCCTCGAGCTTGAGTGCCGATGGTACATCAGTCTTCAAGTATCGACCGGGGTCGGGCTTTGGCTGAAAAGATGGGTTGCTCGAACACATTTTTATTAGTATAAAATATGGGACAGGTAAGTCCAAAAGAATACAAATATTTGCCCAATGTAAAGAAGGGGTACATTACTGGTAGTACCGATGAAGGTTGTCGGAATTCTAGGTCCAAGGGAGTGGCTTTTCATCTAGTCCTTCGATTTGGTGTGCTCCATGATGAAGGGCTTCGGTGACTCGATAGGGTCCTTTCCAATTTGGTAACAACTTGCCTCCTTCCGTCGGCTTTGAGACTTTGGCCCGTCTAAGGACTAGGTCTCCTAGCAAGAATGTTCTAGGGCGGACATGAGCATTGAAATACATGACGGTCCGCTGTTAGTAGGCTGAGCACAATCCAGAGTTGTGCTCGGTTACGTACCTCCTCCATGAGGTCGAAGTTGGCTCGCAGCTGGTTTGAGTTGTCCTCCTCATCGTAAGACTCTGTCCAGAAGCTCGGGTGCTGATCTCCACAAGGATGACAGCCTCAGACTCGAAGACGAGGTTGAAGGGAGTCTCCCCCATAGGAGCCCACGACGTCGTGTGGTAGGCCCACAGCACGTTGGGGAGCTCCTCCACCCATCTCCCCTTGAAATCATCTAGCCGTGCCCTAAGTCCTCGGAGGATGATGTGGTTTGTCACCTCGGCTGCGCCGTGGTCTGAGGGTGACCAACAGAGGTGAAGCACTGATGAATGCCCAACTCGGTGTAGAATCTTCTAAAGGGTGCATTGTCGAACTGCCGGCCATTGTCGGTGACGAGGGTATGTGGTAGTCCGAACCGATAGATTATAGACTTCCAAAAAAGGATCTCACATTGCCCTCAGTGATCTTAGCCAGCGCCTTGGCCTCGATCCATTTGGTGAAGTGATCGACGGCTACCAACAGAAAATTGCGATGGCCAGAGGCCGAGGGAAACAGTCCCAGAATGTCCATCTTCCACTGAGCAAAAGGCCAGGGGGCCGCCAGGGGGCTCAGCTGAAAGGTCGGTTGCCACTGGATGTTGGCATGTTGTTGGCAGCTGTCACACTTTCGAACTAGCTCGACGGTGTCCTCCTTCATCACCAGCCAATAGTATCCTTGGCATAGAGCTTTGTACGCCAGTGCTCTGCCCCCCAGATGACTCCCATAAATGCCCTCATGGATCTCTCGTAGGATGTAATCAGCTTCTGTGGGGCCGACGCACTTAAGGATTGGGTATGAGGAGGACCTTTGGTAGAGCCGCCCGTCCATTATCCAAAACTTACGAGCTCGTGGCTTGAGCAGCCTGGCCTCGGCAAGGTCTTTAGGGAGGGTGCCATTGGTAAGATACATGATGTAAGCATCCATCCAAGAGGGTTCCTGCGCGATCGGTAGGGCCTCTTCTGCGGCTTTGATGCTTGGGACCTTCAGATGCTCCACATACGTTCTTCCCAAGGTCCTGTCGGCCGAGGTGGCCAAATGGGATAGTGCATCAGCTCTGGCGTTCTCTCCTCTGGGAATGTAACTGACACAGAAGTAAGCAAAATGGGAGGCCTGGGATTGGACCTTACTCAGGTAACGGGATATAGTTGGATCTCGGGCCTCGTACTCCCCAGCAACTTGCCCAGAGACAAGTTGGGAATCAGTGAAAGCCCTGAGACATCTTGCTCCGAGCTCCTCGGCCAACTTCATTCCCGCCAGCAAGGCTTCATACTTTGCTTGGTTGTTGGTGGCAGAGAAAAGGAAACAGAGAGCGTACTCCACTGCCTCTCCCTCGGGGCTTATGAGAATAAGCTCGGCTCCACTCCCCTGGGAGTTAGATGTGCCGTCTACATAAAGGATCCAGTCTTCTTCTCCTGCCTTCGCTGCCATGGGAGACTCTGAGCATGACTCCTTCGATTGCTCCTCGGTCCAGGTGCACTCGACTAGGAAATCGGCTAACACTTGGGACTTCATTGCTGACCTTGATCGAATGGACATGTCAAATTCTCCCAGCTTGATGGCCCACTTCGCCAGTCGACCGAAGGTATCAGGATGGGATAAGATCATTCGGAGAGGCTGGTCCATGAGCACAACAATAGGATGAGCTTGGAAGTAGGGCCTAAAATGCTGAGCGGATGATCAGGAAAAAGATGATCTTCTCAGTTCTGGAATACTTGGTCTTCGCATCATAAAGCACCATGCTGGTGTAGTAGACTGGCATTTGCATCCCGTCAGCATCCATGCGTATAAGCACGGAGCTGACGGCTTCAGGGGAGGCTGCAAGGTAGAGAAAGAGCTCCTCCCCATCCCTTGGCTTGGACAGCAATGGTGGAGTGGATAAAAACTCATTCAACTCCTCGAAGTCTTTCTGGCACTCTTTCGTACACTCGAAGCCGTTGACCTTGCGCAGCGCCTTGAAGAAAGGCAGACACCTCTCTACTGATTTGGACAAGAAACAACTCAAGGCTGTTACCCTTCCGGTCAGGCCCTGTACCTCCTTCTTGCTTGCCAAGGGCCTCATATCAAGGATGGCCCGGATCTTATCTGAGTTTGCCTTGATCCCCCGCTACATCACCATGAAGCCTAGGAACTTACCTGCTGTCACTCTGAAAGCACACTTGCGGGGGTTTAACCTCATCTGGTACTGACGGAGATTGCTGAAGGTCTCTGCAAGGTTGGCAATATGATCAGTGGTATGAATACTCTTGGTTAGTATGTCATCCACGTATACCTCCATGTTGCATCCGATCTGGTCCTCGAAAACCTTATTCATCAACCTCTGATAGTTGGCCCCAACGTTCTTCAATCCGAACGGCATTATCTTGTAATAGTATATGCCCGTCTTGGTTACAAATGAAGTAGCCTTCTCATTTGCCGAATCCATCTTGATCTGGTTGTAATCTGAGAAGGCGTCCATGAAACTGAGGGTCTTGTGGCCAGATGTGGCATCCACCAGTTGGTCAATTTGAGGCAATGGGAAGCTGTCCTTGGGGCATGCCTTATTGAGATCAGTGAAATCCATACACATCCTTCAGCTCTCACTAGCCTTGCGGACCATCACGATGTTGGCTAGCCAATCATGATAGTGGACCTCTCGGATGTGGCCAGTAGCCACCAGAGCCTTCTCGTCAATGGCCTTTTGTCGATCGGGGCGAAGCTTCTCTTCTTCTGCCGAATGGATTGACATCCTGCTTTGACATTGAGCTGATGGGTAATTACCTTCTCGAGGATATGTGGCATGTCGAATGCTGACCATGCAAAGATGTTGGAGTTGGCCTACAAAAAAGCTAGAAGCTGCTCGCATGCCTCCTTTGGGAGTAGCGCTCCAATCTGGACCATTCTCATCGGGTCTTCCCCTAGCGAAAAGGTTAGCAGGTGCTCGACCGGCTCCCTCTTCTCTCCAAGTCTCAGGGGTCGAGCAATTCTGGTGCTGGTGCAAACACCACCCCCTACAGGCTGGGGGCCATATGATAGCAGAGTGGTAGTGGGTTCTGCTCCCCCCACATCTTTTTGACTCCTTCGCTAATGAAAAACCTTATGATTAGTCTTTTGGTGGAGATGACATCATCTAAAAGGTTCAGACTGGGTCTTCCAAGGATGGCGTTGTAGGCCAGGGGAACTCGAATAACTAGGAAGTTCATGAAAATCGTGCTCTAACATGGTGGCATCTCGGTTGTGACAGAGAGAGTGATCTCCTCCTCGATCCTTACAGAATCTTCCGTAAAACCCATCAAGGGTGTGGTGATAGGCCGAAGGGAGCTAGAAGATAAGTTCATCTGAACGAATGCATCGTAACTCAAAACATCCACTAAGATCCCACTATCAACTAAAATTCTTTTTATGGGATATTTTGCGATCGTTATGGATACGACGATGCTGTCATCATTCTTGTTAACCACCCCCTCTAGGTCCCTTTTAGAAAAGGGAATTATAGAATCTAGTCCCTCCTTCCCTCGTGGCCTTTTGGAGGCACTGCCTGCCCTCCAGGAGATCATGACCATCGTCTTCTCGGTTGGGGTGTTGTCGATGCTGACCTTAGGAGGCGAAGCTACTGACGGGCCGGGTGCACTTGAGTTACCTCTCTAAATGAACTTTCTCAGGTGGCCATGCTGGATAAGGTCCTCAATCGCCTTCTTCAGCTGGCGACAGTCTTCAGCGTCGTGGCCGTGGTCCCGGTGGAAGCGGCAGTACAGATTTTTGTTACGGGGAGTCTTGGGGTTCAATGGAGGAGGGCACTGAAGATATGGCTTGCCCTCGATCTCCATTAGGATGTGAAATATCGGGGTGAGCAGGGGAGTGAACGGACCCTCTCTAGGAGCAAGTGCTCATGGGCGGTTGTCTGGTCGGCAGGGAGGCTCGAGCCTCCTAGGGCGAGCCTCAGCAGGCTCGAGATGAGTCTACTTCTTGCTAGAACTCTTGTTCACCTCATATCGGGAGGAGTCGGCCTCATCGGCAGGGATGTACTTCTGTACCTAGCTTAGCAGTTCGATGTAGGAATCGGGTGGCTTCTTATTGAGGGAGTAGGCAAAACGGAAGGGGTGAAGCCCTCGCTTCAAGGCCAAAGTGGCCATAGAGTCCTCGAGGTTGTAGACCTCGAGGGCAACTTCTTTAAATCGGGCGACGAAGTCCCGCAGGGACTCACCGCTCTTCTGCTGGACGGAGAATAGACTGTTCGCCACTCATGGGATCTTTTGGCATGCGTCAAAATGAGCCAAGAAGGCCCTCTCTAGCTATCGAAAGGAGTTGATATTGCACGGTGACAAGCGGGAGTACCAAGCTTGGGCAGCCTTCCTCAGGGTGATGGGGACGGCGATGCAAAGTAGGGCATCAGTTGCCCCCTAGACCTGTATAAGAACCTTATAGATCTCCAGATGGTTCAGGGGATCGGTGGTCCCATCATACGGGTCCAATTGAGGGAGATGGAATCGGATCGAAATTGGCTCCTCCATGATGCGGCGGGACAGCGGTGGATGACTGTCGTAATCCGCCTCCGGCAGGTTGGTGATCCTATTGCTGAGCTCCTCCAGCTACTAGTTATATTCATTTAGTCAATGCTTGGCCCAACAAGCTATCCGGCCATCAAAGGACCCCTCCCTTGAAGACTCAGAGGACGGAGAGGGGTGGCAATGATGCAGATGGGTGCACTCCGCCTTCCTCCTACGTCGTCGCTTAGGGGAAGTGCTGGCATGGCAAGAAGGGGACTGAGACCTCTTAGAGGCTTTTCAGCGATGAAATCTGGGCGAAGCACGGCGGTGGCAGACCTTCCAGAGGGAAGACCTCTTCCGAGAAGAGTGCTGGCTGAGTTGGACCACCCCCGAGACCAATGAGGGTAGCTCCGGCTATCGCTGCACAGCGGTCGGTTGCTGATGCAGAACCTGGACCGCCGCCACCAGTGACTAGACTTGCATGGTGAGAGCAACGATCCGATCATCTTCCTACTGTGGTGGTAGTGGCGATGGCGGTGCGGGAATGCTGACCTGGGGAGCAAGGGGACCGGCCTCTGGTGGGTCAACTCCCTGGCGATGCCCTCTGGAGTGGCTGGTGAAAACCTTTTGTGCGCATGTTACCACCATCTTCTTGAATACTCAGGGAAGTAGAATCTGTAGCTGACTGGTTCGAAGCTTTCTTCTCTATCCCTCCTTCCTGGTGCGCCAATCTGTTGCTGCCAAGTCACGTTCCTCCAATACCGGGAAACAGAGATCCTCCTCGAAGAAGCTCCTGCAAGAAAGTCCCCGAAGACCGACTGCACCGGTGGGAACCCTCTAACGCTCAAGTAAGCGACTTGGGAATAGTGAAGAAAAGAGCTAGCAGAAAGATAGCTAGAGAGCTTAAGTTCAGATTCCTTTCCTCATGGTGAGTGTAGGTTTTTATACCTGTTCGAAGGTCCCCTTTCTTGCTTCTGAAAGGTGGCTAATTCCAAGGCGCTATTGTTCGATAGCGGATGGGTAGCCAGGTTGATGGTGATAGGCTGTAACCGACACTGCGGATGTCAGAGGTGTCTTGCCCCACCAGCCACCTGCCAGGCATGGCGCCATAGGTGGCAGGTGGGCTTAGTCGTATCAGGTGTGCGCTATTACGGGTTGTGGCTATGTGCAGCTACAGACGGTTGGTGGGCCATATGGTAATAGCAGGCAGCTCGAGGTAGAGAGGGCCTGAGGTCCGAGGCTGAGGGGACCCATAGCCGGAGGCCGAAGGGATGAAGTCCGAGGCTCGAAGGATCCGCAGCTGGGCGCTGAAGGGACGAAGTCCGAGGCCGAGGGGACATGAGATCCGAGGTCGAGGGGATATAAGGTCCAAGGCCGAGGAAACTCTAGGTCCGAGGCCGAGGAGATATGAGGTCCGAGGCCGAGGAGACATGAAGTTCGAGGCTGAGGGGATATGAAGTCCGAGGCCGAGGGAACCTCGGAGGACGAACGGGCCTCAGAGGCTGAAGCCGAGGGGGGCTCGGAAGCTGAGGTGGGGGTTCCATCAGTTGCTTTCTCCGTCATCCTTAACGCGGCTCGATCAGCTACATCACTCATCATCTTACATAAGACAACCATTGTGATGCCAAGACATGTTTATCCCGTGCCTTTGCTTACCGAGCATTTCACATGAGTCTATGACGCGCACACCCATTAGATGTTATCGAGCGATGCCAAATCTGTGGCGAGGCTGCTGCTTCCTCAACCGGCCCCAAATTTGACCCATGGATGTCTGCTCTTCAGAGACGAAGGCCCCCATATCCCATAGGACCAGGCTTTGGCCCTTATAAAGACATCTCAGGTTGGAGCTGATTCCTTCCCTGCTTCGTCAAACAGATGGCAAACTCTGAGAAAGATTGCTCGCCGGCTGTAATGCCCCTCTCAATAGTCCCACATCATAAAATTAGAAATTGGTTATATGGTTATAACCAGTTAAGAAAGATGAACAAGTACTAATTAAATTTCTTTTGGGCTATGATGGCCCAAGTTGGTATGGACCTTGTTCGTCTTACTTTCTTGTAACGAAATGGGTCTGTACTATAGGCCTGGATCATTACAATATGATATCAAAGCCATACACCAGCCAAAAGTGCAAGATCTAAGTGCCACACAGGGCAAAGTGCTACATCTATGGGATGGATGGGAGTCACCTCTTGAACCTATGGGGTTCACCTCTTGAATCCTGCTTGCTTGGTGGTTATGATCATGTGCTCCCGGCAACGAGGACGTCGCCTTTGTAAGGAGGGTTGATGCAGGACCAATTCGCATGCAAGTAATTTTTTTTCCTTTTTTTTAATGATTATTGATTGCAATTGATTATTCTACCAAAATAATAGCCTAAGAGGGATTTAGGAAAATTCACAGTAAATCCGCACGCGAAACAGTTCCTAAAAATAAAGAAGAAGGATCGCCGAGGCTAAGAAGCCCCGGTAGGGCTTGCTCTCCTACAATAAAGTTACTAGTAGATTAGAGGGGTGTACCTGGCAAGAGGGGGAAGATCAAAGTGTTGAAGGGGTTGCTCTGCCTGGCGGATGCGCCCTAGATGACCAAGCCTTGAGCCCACAGATCTGCGACCAAGTATTCGCTGTCCTGGATGATGATCGCCTTGAATCCTAGATTCGTGGCTACTGAGGGATCTGCAAGATCACCATACAAGGGTTAAAGAATCATAAAAAAATTTAGAATAAAGGCAAAGAGACAAGGAAGGAGTAGAGAAAAGGAGAGGGCGACCAAGGTTTCTCTTGGAGACTTGGGATGTTGCATGCGCAAGAGGAGGGAAACAAGAGCACCAGAGAACCAACTAATAAAAATCACAATAACTCAAAACTTGAATTGATTGATTAATAATAAAAGATACATCATTCATATAAGAGGGTCTCTTTTATAGAGCAAGAGACTTGGGGCCAAGAAAATACAGATATGGAAAGAGAGAAAAGAAAAAAGGCGCCCTAATCAAATTTGGCATAAAATCTGCAGCGTCAGATGAGGAAGGTGATCTTCTAGATGCAATCAGTGGCAGCTGGATTCGAAATGAAATCTGTAGTATCCAGATGAGGCAGGTGATCTTCTAGATATGATTGAGATGCAATCAGCGGTAGCTTAATTTGGCATAAAATCTGCAATGTTTAGATGAGGAAGGTGATCTTGGAAAGCTGTCAGATGCAATTGGCGGCAGCTTGATTTGACATGAAATCGGCATCGGCCAGATGAGAAAAATGATTATCCAAATCGGGAAGGTTGCTTGCTCTGCTAGGTGGTATGTGGGCTGCTTGAAGTAGGTGTGGCATCAACTTGAATTTAGCAGCTGCTCTGTCTGACTGTGATGGCCTTGTCTTCTGCTCCAATACTGATGTCTCCTCTTGTAAGCTGTTGAACTTACTACAGGACTCACATTAAAATAAACTGAACTAAATAGGACTCAATTTAGAATAAAATGAACTGGACGGGACTCAAAATAAACTAAACTTTATTTCCCAACTCAAGGCTTGAATCATAACTAATCAGATATCCACAGAGGGTTAAGAATCCTCTGCTTGATCCTGGTGCCCACACCAATTCTTCCGGGATAAAAAGAACTCGACCCCATCGAGTATGGGTCATTCTGGCTCTGGTATCTCTCTAGTAGGTCTGGGTCAAGATGTTGCAAGTTCTCTCGAGTAATCCATGAATCGTCAGATTCGGGGCGACCCTACCATCAGATCAGGTAGCATTGATAACCGTGATTCCAGGTCGTAATGGCTTGATCGTCTAGGATACGCTCGATCCGCTCTCCTCGCTCAGGTAAAATTGGTGGTGGACACTCTTGGGTAGGTTCGCTCATGAAAGGAGGGTTAGGTCCAAAGTACTCACTAGGAATCGCTGCCGGTTCCCTATATTCTACTAGGTCTGCAATATTAAAGGTAGAGCTAATGCCCCAATCTGAGGGCAGATCTAGCACATAGGCATTGGGTCCTACATTCTCTATTATTTTAAAGGGACCAGCTCCGCGAGCATGAAGTTTCTTAACGGTCCATGGTAGGAACCGTTCAGGCCTAAGCCTAACCATGACATAATCCCCTACACCGAACTCTTTGGCTCTTCTTCGGGAGTTAGCCAGTTTTTTATAAGTTTCATTACTTAGATTTATTTTTTGGCTAATGTCCTTATGTAAGTCTTTGATATGCTGTGCAAATGCTTGTGCAGACTCTGAGACTCGTATGTGGAGGGGTAAAGGAATTAGATCAAGTGGACGATTGGGCTTGTACCCATGGACTATCTCAAATGGACTCTTGCTCGTGGACCTGTTCACTGTGCTATTGTAAGCGAACTCTGCACGAGGTAGTAATAAATCCCACGTCCCTAGGTGTTTGCCTCTAAGGCACCTAAGAAGGTTTCCTAGACTATGGTTCACCACTTCAGTTTGTCCATCTGTTTGGGGGTGAAAGGCTATGGAAAAATTAAGTTTGGTCCCTAACAGATGCCATAGCATTTTTCAAAAGTAGCTGGTGAACCTAACATCCCTATCAGAAACAATGGTCTTAGGTAGGCCATGGAGCTTGACCACATTGTCTAAGAAAAGTCGGGCTACCCTGGACGCGTCAAAGGTTTGCGAACAAGGGATGAAATGAGCCATCTTAGAGAACCTATCGACCACTACAAAGATGGAGTCGTGCTTCTTCTGGGTTTTAGGTAATCCTAAAATGAAGTCCATACTGAGGTCTTGCCAAGGACGATCAGGCACTGGCAAAGGAGTATATAGACCGGTGTTCTGCTTTTACTGTTTTGCCATGGCACAAGTTCGACATCGAGCTATTATCAGGACAACGAGCCTTTTTAATCCTGGCCAGTAAAATTGGTCCTCTATCGCTAGAATAGTCTTATCTCTTCCAAAATGTCCATCTAATCCCCTAGCATGTGTTTTCCAGACTAGGAATTCTCTAAGTGACGTCCTAGGGATACAAAGTCTATTGCCCCTAAAAAGGTAACCATCCTGGATGGTATAATCTCCACTGGTACTGGATGGCCCTAGCTGAAGGATCTTATAAATTTCACCAAAGTCATGATAGGTCTCATAATCATCTTTTATCCGATCGAACCCTATAACTTCGGTGCTAACAGTACTCAACAACAAAGACTTACGGCTTAGGGCGTCTGCTACCTTATTTTCTATACTGGTACGATGTTTCAGGACAAAAGTGTATGCCTGAATGTATTCAACCCATTTGCCGTGCCTAGAATTTAGCTTCTTTTGGGAGTTCAGAAATCGGAGTGCCTCATGATCAGAAAATAAGACAAACTCCTGCGGTAGTAAGTAATGTCTCCAATACTTAAGGGCTTGTACTACCGCATAGAATTCCTTATCATAGGTGGAATATCTAAGTTTAGCTTCATTTAGTTTTTCACTAAAAAAAGCTATGGGGTGATTTTCTTGGCTTAACAGTCCATCTATGTCTACTCCCGACGCGTCGCATGCAACCTCAAACACCTTAGAAAAGTCTGGAAGTCTAAGTATGGGTGCATGAGTTATCCTATCCTTAAGCTCTAAGAAGGCCTTATTAGTTGACTTAGTCCACTCAAAATTACCCTTTCTAATACAATCAGTGATGGGTGTGGCGATGGTGCTAAATCTCCTAATGAATCTCCTGTAAAAGGTTGCTAGGCCATGGAAGCTGCGGACATCGTGGACGTTCATGGGTGCCGGCCACTCTACGACCGACCTAACCTTTTCAGGATCCGCTGAAACACCTTATGGGGTTACCACAAAACCTAGAAAGATAACTCTATGCATCATGAAATCACGCTTCTTAAGGTTTGCATATAGGCTATTCTCTCTAAGGGTCTGACAGATTAATCTGAGATGGTTAAGATGGTCCTCTTTGGTCTTGCTATAAATTAATATATCATCAAAATAGACCACTAAGGATTTTCCCGTGTACTCTTTCAGAACCTGGGTCATGATTTTCATGAATATGCTAGGTGCATTTGACAACCCAAAAGGCATCACGACCCACTCAAACAGACCATCTCTAGTCTTAAATGCAGTCTTCCACTCATCCCCTGATCTAATTTTAACCTGATGGTAGCCACTCTTAAGGTCTATTTTGGAAAAGATAGTGGCACCCGCCATCATGTCCAACATGTTATCTAGTCTGAGGATAGGGAACCTATACTTGATAGTGATTTTGTTGATGGCCCTACCGTCCATGCACATTCTCCAGGTACCATCCTTCTTAGGGGTTAATAGTGCAGGAACTGCACAAGGACTTAAGCTCTTCCTAATGAAACCTTTCCTAAGTAATTCTCCCACTTGTTTTTGTAATTCTTGATGCTCAGTGGGGTTCATCCTATAATGGGGAAGGTTTGGGAGGGTGGATCATAGGATCAGGTCAATGGCATGTTGGATGTTTCTTAGGGGTGGTAAATGATCAGGCAATTCTTCAGGGAAGACATCCTTAAACTCCTCTAGGATCTTAATTACTTCTGGGGGTTGTTCCTTTTGGACTGATTCCTAGATCTCTTTAGTGGTCAAAATTCAAACAGGATTACCCTCAGTGATATCCTTTTCTAATCCCTTAGCTTTAATCAGATGAACTCTTGGCTTGCTATCCTTAAGGTTGCTAGATCCTTTCTTGATTGGGTCCCTAGGTGGAGTTGGATGTATCACATACTTGTTCCCATTGTGTTTAAAAGAGAACATGTTGGATCAACCAAATAAGGTGGCATCATGATCGTAAAGCCAAGGTCGACCTAATATAATACTGCTAACACCCATAGGAATTACATTGCACCAGACCTTTTCCTCATAATTTTGTAATTTGATTAGTATTTGACATCTGGACTTGATTGGGATAGAGGTGGAATCTACCCACGAGACCTTATAGGGACTAGGATGGGGAACTGTGGTCAATCCTAATCACTTAACTGTATTGGCAGAGATGGCATTGACACAACTCCCGCTATCCACTATGATCTTGAGCACCTTATCCCCTATCTTAACAAAAGTCTGTAGGATGTTAGTCCTACGCCAATCTTCCTGGTCCTTAGTTTGAGTCTGGGTCAAGATACATCTAACCACTCCTAGTAGGTCTTCAGACTCAAATGTTTCCTCCTATCCATCGTACTCATCTATCAGATGGGTATCAGCCTCATAGACCTCTCCCTCAGGCTTAACTAGGGACTTAGATTCAGTCTTAGGTAACTCATCTATATGAAGGGATCTGACTGGGCACTGGCTGATCATATGTCCCGGTTTGTTGCATCTAAAGCATTTGAGCTGGGGGTTGAAATTTCTTTGGACCTCTACAAATTTTCCCTTATCCTCTCTCTGGGGTATAGGGGTACTATTCTGGGGTCGACTCAACTCAGTTCGGCTTGTACTGGGTCGGCTAGTGTTGGGTCGACTCGGGAAAGTCTGGCGGGGGTCTGATTACTGGGTAGGTCTGGGATGACTAGGATAGGCCTGGCTAGATCCTAGATATGGGCTAGGGCTCTTAGTAGCCTCTGATCTATGATAGGGTGACCCTCTCTAAAAACGTTCATAATCCCTAGCAACTTGGTAAGCTTCGTCTAAATTGTGTACCCTTCTTAGATAGAGTTCTCTTTGAATATCTGCTCTCAGGCCATACCTAAACTTGGATAGGGTGACTTCCTCAGACTGAACGATATTACACCTCATGGTATACTCTTGGAATGTAGCAATGTATTCATTCACATTTTTACTACCCTAAATTAATCCCTGCCACTGGTCCAATAGGCTATGTTCATACGATGTGGGGACATAATTGGACCTAAGTCTAGCCTTCATGGCATGCCAGGAGACTATGGGGTCTCTACCCTCTAATAATTGCCTTCGCTCTAAAGTGGCCCAGTATAACCTAGCCTGTCGTACTAACTTGAGCTTGGCAAACTTAAACTTATGCTCTTCAGACATGTCGTACCAGTCAAAGACTGGTCCATCCCTTCCTCCTAATCTAGGTAGTCCTTAGGGTCCATAGAGCCATCGAAAGTAGGTGCTTCAAGTCTGACACTTCTAAGGGCTCTTTCTTCTTGGTCGACTGCCTCATGATTGGGTCTCCTAGGGAGGACATCTAGGACTGGGTCAGGTCGAAATGGTCTCCTAGGGTTTGGCCTTATGTAGAGGTTAGGCTGTTGCGCTCTCCTAGGATGAGGTGGGGTCTCATGATCAGACTCAATGTGGGACTCACGGGCTTCTTCTAGGATGCCCAACCTAGTTTCGACTTGATCGAACATGGAGCCTAATCTAGCCTTAGATTGCTTGACGTCTTGGTTCATTCGGGCTAGTTGTTCAGTGATGATCCTTAAGTGATCATCAATGCTTTGATTAGCCATGGGTTCAGCCTGTAATGGAGGTGGTGACGGACGAAAAGATGCTCCTGATCTAGTGCACATGCAAGCACAATCAAGCATACAAGACTCAGACTGACTCGGACTATGGTATGCTAGACCTAGTTATCCAGAGTAAAGGATTTGACTTAATGCAAGCCAATCTAACAGTAACTCTTCAATTGGCCAGTTGGGACAGGTGGAAGGGGGGAGGCTCATCCCGCAAATTACAGGTACCTAATTAGAATAACCCCAACACTCTGCTTAAGTCGTTTGACATTTGACCTCCCTTCTAGACACCAATTTCAGAGCACACACCAGATTGATTTGTACTAGTCTCCTCCAGTACACTAAACCAATTGTTGGTGTCCCTAGCCCTCTAGGGAAAATGTCAATTAAGTTGCTACTTAGTTTTAGATTAGAGGCTTGGGATCGAAATGCACGGGTGGTTGTTTTGGGCCAAGGAAGGGGTCTCAATCCCTCCCTTATCTGACATCAATTAAAGCCCTTAAGAGTAATTTAAAGCAAATGAATGACATGTAAAACACAAACCCTAATCTAGAAATCTATAAATAGCAATAAATCTTAGAATTATATATATATATATATATATATATATATATATATATATATATATATATATATATATATCACAGATCGAATTAAATCCTCAAAAATTAACAAAATCTCAAGAATTTTAACATTTTTTATGAGTACTCAGGCATGCAATTAATTCATAGATTGAATTAAATTCTAAAAAATAACAAAAATACTTTAAATTATAATGAATCTAGAGAAATAAATTTCATGATTTTTTGATGTGTATGTAGGCAGAAATAATTCAATTAATATATGATATACTGATAATAATATGAATTAAAATTAAGCCCTAACTATGCTCTGATACCAAACTGATGCAAGACCGATTCGCATGCAAGTAAATTTTTTTTCTTTTTTTAATGATTATTGATTGTAGTTGATTATTCTCTCAAAGTAATAGCCTAAGAGGGATTTAGAAAAATTCACAGTAAATCCGCACGCAAAACAGTTCCTAAAAAATAAAGAAGAAGGACCGCCAAGGCTAAGAAGCCCCGGTAGGGCTTGCTCTCCTACAATAAAGTTACTAGTAGATTAGAGGAGTATACCTGATAAGAGGGAGAAGATCAAAGTATTGAAGGGGTTGTTCTGCCTGGCGGCTGCGCCCTAGATGACCAAGCCTGAGCTCACGGATCTGCGGCCAAGTATCCGCTGTCCTGGATGATGATCGCCTTGAATCCTGAATTCGTGGCTACTGAGGGATCTACAAGATCATCATACAAGGGTTAAAGAATTATAAAAAATTTAGAATAGAGGCAAAGAGACAAGGAAGGAGTAGAGAAAAGGAGAGGGCGGCCAAGGTTTCTCCTGTAGACTTGGGATGTTAGCACGCACAGGAGGAGGGAAACAAAAGCACCAGAGAACCAACTAACAAAAATCATAATAACTCAAAACTTGGATTGATTGATTAATAATAAAAGATATATCATTCATACAAGAGGGTCTCTTTTATAGAGCAAGAGACTTGAGGCCCAAGAAAATACAGATATGGAAAGAGAGAAAAGAAAAAAAAGGCGCCCTAATCAAATTTGGCATGAGATCTGCAGCGTCCAGATGAGGAAGGTAATCTTCTAGATACAATCAGTGGTAGCTAGATTCAGCATGAAATCTATAGCGTCCAGATGAGGCAAATGATCTTCTAGATATAATTGAGATGCAATCAGCGGCAGCTTAATTTGGCATGAAATCTGCAACGTCTATATGAGGAAGGTGATCTTGGAAAGCGGTCAGATGCAATTGGCGGCAGCTTGATTTGGCATAAAATCGGCATCGGCCAAATGAGGAAAATGATCATTCATATCGGGAAGGTTGCTTGCTCTGCTAGGTGGCATGTGGGCTGCTTGAAGTAGGTGTAGCACCAACTTGAATTTAGCAGCTGCTCTGTCTGATTGTGATGACTTTGTCTTCTGCTCCAATACTGATGTCTCCTCTTATAAGCTGATGAACTTACTACATGACTCACATTAAAAATAAACTGAACTGGATATGACTCAATTTAGAATAAAATGAACTGGACGGGACTCAAAATAAACTAAACTTTATTTTTCAACTCAAGACTTGAATCATAACTAATCAGATATCCACATAGGGTTAAGAATCCTCTACTTGATCCTGGTGCCCGCACCAGGGGTAGAATATGATGCCCCTTCCAATAGTCCCACATCGAAAAATTGGGAGTTAGTTGTATGGTTTATAACCAATTAAGGAAGATGGACAAATATCAATTGGATCCCTTTTGGATTGTGGTGGCCCAAGTTGATGTGAACCTTGTTCATCTTGCTTTCTTGTAACGAAACAGGTTCGTGGATGCTGTGGGCTTAGGGCCTGGGTCATTATATCGGCAGGCTGGGCAGACCCTCCTTGCTGGTCAGTTCCCATCTCTCAGTGCTACAATGCCGGTTCAGGAGCTGGTGGAGAAGACGCAAGCGTGCCGGTCATATGCTAGCATGCCGATAAATAAGGCCCATAAGGATGCCAAACCTGGCCCACCTAAGAGGGCCCGGCCTACGGAACCTATGTCCCAGAGAGTTGTCTCTAAGACCACAAAGCAAAAGGGAAAGCCCCCTCTCTGACATAGGCAATGCGCAGGCCACCTTTACTTTTTTAGCACCTTTGGACTCTTTCTGAAAGCCTGATGCTCTGTCTGGCATCGGGTCCAAGTAGACCCACTGTAAGGATGGGTCCGGCACGGAGGTCGGCATAGGGATCACTCAACTGGCTCACGTGGAGGGACGTAGCCATGAATCTACTGTCTCTCTAAGTAAGGAGGCCATTAAGTTGGATGAGACTGATGTCTCTCTGCCAAAGGAGGCCATAAAGCTGGATGAGAATGAAGAGGTAACGGAGTCTTCCTAGTCAATGGATAGCACTGGCCAGGTTCCTACGGAGGGTATCTCTCCAACTAGTTATCCTTCCGATGAGAAGATGATAGGGGACCAGGGTGGGACCCCACCCCTATAGGTCATTGGATGAAGATTCTTATCTGAAATGTGAGAAAAGCCCAAAAACCTTTGTTTCACTCCTCTTTTGGAAGGCTACTGCAGCTTCATAGCTTTGACATCTATGTTCTATTGGAAACTCACTTGTCCGGTGCTAGTCTGGCTCGCTTCAGAAGACAGACTTCCAGATCTTTGTTTTCTTATGCAGTTGAGTCTGTGGGATTATCTGGAGGTATTTTGGTTCTTTTGAGAAACACCAACATTAGATTCGATGCCTTTCATCGATGCGGTCAGTAGGTTTCTCTAGTTATCTCTGAGGGGATGTTTGTCCTCTGGCTCCTTTCGGATGTTTATGCCAATACAGATTTTTGGGAGTGTCGTGTGCTCTAGGCTAAGATCCTTTCACTACTGGATCAAGAAGTTCCCCCCCTCATTGCAGGGGATTTCAACTGTATTGTGGGGGCTAATGAGAAGAAAGGGGGTAGGCATGTTGTTGGCTTCTTGGGCATATCTGAGTTCAGGACCTTTATTTCTTCTGCTGGCCTTTTAGACCTCAGGTTCTTAGGTTCCCAATTCACTTGGTACAATAATCGCTAGGGATCTGCTAGAGTCTGGGAAAGACTGGACAGGGCTATGACCACTACTAATTGGCTTCAACTTTTTCCTTCTGCCACTGTTACTCATTTATCTAGAATTGCATCTAATCATTGTCCCATTCTTATAACCACTAAGGTGGCTTCTTAGCAGAGAAGGCGGTTTAGATTTGAAAAGTTTTGAACCTCTTATTCATCTACTGGGACCTTAATTTCTCAGGTGGCGATTATCTGTCAAAGAAAGTGCTACCTACAGATTATCTAGGCGTATGGAGTTAGCGAGATGCAAACTTTTTAGATGAAGCAGAATGGAGGTCGGTGATATTGTGATGCAAGTCAAGCAGGTTGAGACTATTATTGCTACTCTCTTGGCTAAAGAAGATCGGGAAGGTTGTCTTCATGATTCTGATCTCACATCCCTCCATTCCAGTTTGGCACTCCACCACTCTCTTCTTCTGCAACAAGAGACTTTTTAGAGGCAAAGGTCCCAGATTCAGTGGATTATGGAAGGGGATGGGAATGCTAGATTCTTTCACCAGGCCACATTAAAACGCCGAGCGACGAACCAGATCAAGTGATTAGCTAATGACGAGGGAAACTTTAGGAGGATATCCAAGCTATTAGGGACCAGTTAGTTCAGTTCTTTCAGTCCAGATGGTCTGAGCAAACTGGTGTTGGGTTTTCTGTCCATCATGTCTCGACCCCAATAGGGTCTTTAATGCGGAGAATGACATCCTTATAAGGCCGATTACTACGAAGGAGATTCGGATGGTATTATGGGACCTTGGAGCTGATAAGGCTCCTGGGCCTAATGGGTTTTCATCCTTTTTCTTTCACCACTATTGGGGAATTATGAGACAGGGTGTTGTGCAGGCTATTCAGCTAGTCTTTCAATCAAATCTATCCCATATGACTGGAACCAGACTCTTATTACCCTGATGCCTAAATGGCCCGATGCTTTCACTCTGCAGCACTATCGGTCAATCAGTCTTTGCACTACCTTATATAAGGTTTGCGCACGTCTATTGGTCTCCCGCCTACTAATGGTGGTTCCTTATCTCATTTCTTCTGAGCAGGGAGCTTTCCTCAGAGGGCGTAGCATCACCGATAATGTACTGATAGCTTAGGAATTCATGCATGATCTTCAGAGATTCTCTGTCCGTTAGTGTCTTATGGCCATTAAGCTAGATATAGAGAGAGCTTATAGTAGATTAAGCTGAGCTTTCCTGTGCTGAACTCTCCATGAGTTTGGATTTGATGACCTCTTTGTTGACTGGATTATGGCCTGTGTTCACCGACCGTCCTTCTCTATCATTATTAACAATAGACAGACTGATTATTTCCACTCCATTGTGGGGCTGAGGTAGGGATATCCACTATCCCCTTTCCTATTCATCCTCTCTGCTAATGCATTATCTCGGGCTCTTTCATAAGCTTAGCAAGGCTTTTGTATTACCCCTATAGCACGAGCCCCCATGGGCCCTCTCTTTTTCACCTTCTATTTGCTGATGATTGCATATTACTAGGCAAGACAACTATCCACAATGCTACCTCCTTTGCTACAATAATTCAATCTTATTGTCGGGCCTCTGGGCAAAAAGTTAATCTGAGTAAATCTATGGTCTGCTTCAGCCCGAAGACGACTCCTACAATTAGGCAGACAATCACGCAAATTTTGGGTATCTCAGCACAAGCTGACCGACTATCCTATCTGGGGATACCTATTACAAGGTGAAGGCCATGATGTAGTGATTTTAGTGACCTTGAGAAGTGTGTCTGTGATCATCTGGATGGATGCAGGTTATAGGGTTATCGATGATGGCTAGTATCAGACCCAATTTGACCAACGCAGAGGGGCTACGCGGGCCACGGATGCGCCTGGCCGTGCAGGGGCCTTGGCCGCCTGGTCTTGGTCGACCGCGCAGAGGGGCTGCGCGGGCCACGGATGCGCTTGGCCCCGTGGGTGCTTGGCCGCATGGGGCCTGACCGCCCTGGCCATGGCCGCACTGGCCTTGGCCGCGTGGGGCCTTGGCCGCACAGGGCCTTGACCGTGCAGGGTCCTTGCCGCACGCCCGCATGGCTGCGTCTGGCCATGGCGGCATAGGGAAAACACTTGGCTGGCACGCGCTGGGCCTGGGCCCAGATGACAATGTAGCTCAGACTGCTGGAACCCCAGGGGTGGCAGAAGATAGGAGGCTGCGCTAGTATATTGAGGGGAAGATAGTTGACAGACCAACCAAGGCCAAAGATGGTTCGTGGACTTAGCCAAGGCATGCATGGGCGTGGCCTTGGCATGCCTTGCGCCGGCAAGGCTTGGCCTTGGGATCCACTTGGAATGACTGGACCATGACATGGCAAATCGAATGATGTGGCTAGTCGGATGACTTGGTGCACCATTGCTCGGAGCACGGATGCAAGGCATGCTTCTGCGCGTGGCGCGAACGGTTGGCCGAATGGCTTAGGTGGGCATTCGTTTGTTGGCCGAGGGAGTTTGGGTGGTTCCAAAAACTCTCTTGCCCATGTGGCTTGCAGCTGCAAATGGCTAGGACGCGTGGGCCATGCGGTTGCTAAGTGTTTGAAATCCCAACGGTTGGGGAACTATCCACCGCCAGGCTCTATGTAAAGCCCTGATGCCTTCGGGCAGAAACACACACAACTTTGACAAGACCTTGGGGTAGGTCCAGTGTGTGCGTTGTATCCTTGGGAATTCATAAAGAAGTTTTCTTCACTTTTGTCTTGAGCTAGGGAAAGGCTGGCTAGATCTTGAGGAAGACTAGCGCTGCACAAGGCCTTTGCAAAATAATTGTAGTCTGAAAAATTGGCCCTATGACAGTGGGTATCAGAGCCTGATTTTTGGCTCTTGGGAGGAATCTTTTATGCCAGCGTTTGGCAGCAATATGGAGGCTCTTAGAGAAAGGATGTCCCGCCTGGAGGCAAGAGTCGGCTTGCCTCAGATTGATGATGCATCTCTTTTATGTGCGCAAACTGAAGCATTTCACTCGACTCTACTGATGCTTCAGGAGGCGGTGGTGGCGGCCCAACTTCAGATGGATGAGATGGCATTGGACATTCGATTACTCAAAGCGGCGGTGCCAAACCGTCCGCAGGGTGATCGAAGAGGCAAAATGAAGGTCCGTGACCCCCACACATTCAATGGCACTCGGAGTGCCAAGGAGTTGGAGAACTTTCTCTCGGACATGGAGCAGTATTCTAAGGCTACTCGTGTCTTGGAGGAAGAGATGGTGCCGGTTGTTTGCACATATCTGACGGATGATGCCAAACTTTGGTGGCGAACACAGACCAATGACATTGGCCGCCCAGAGATCCAAAACTAGGATGCCTTGAAGCACGAATTGAAGGAGCAATTCCTTTCCTACAACTCTTCTTGGGTTGCCAAGGACGCCCTGAAGAAATTGAAACAAGAGGGTAACGTGAGGGACTACGTCAAGGCGTTCAGTTCCCTTATGTTGGACATCAAGGATATGTCTGAGGCAGATAAATTGTTCAACTTCTTATCTAGCCTTCAGCCATGGGCACAATTAGAGTTGCGGAGACAAGGAGTGACTGACCTGTCTTCCGAATCGGCTGCTGCTGAAAGATTGGTGGACATCTGGGTCATCAAGCCCCCACCAGGCCCCTCGAAAAAGTCCCGTCCCACCAACAAGTTCCCTAAAAAGACTTTCAAACAAAAAGATGTTGGTGAGAAGAAAAAGAAGGACTTCGGAAAGATGAAGGCCAAGGAGGAGGGCCCTTCATCTAAGAAGGACAAGGGGAAGTCTCCCCATCCGGATTGCTACATCTGCAATGGCCCTCACTTTTTCAAAGATTGTCCAAAGCGAGGAAAACTTAATTCCCTTATGGCCAGAGATAGTGATTCAGATTCGAAGGACCCTGAAAGAGTTGCCCCTTTGCAAGTACTCAATGTTCTGCAAGTGGAGGAGGCAACGACTGATAGACCTCGGTTGATGTTTGTCCAGACTGAAGTTAATGGGCATCGTGTCTTGTCTATGATAGACACTGGTGCCACGCATAACTTTGTGGCAGAGAAGATGGTGGTCCCTTTAGTCTTGAAAGTGTCCAAGCACTCAAGCCGAATCAAGGTAGTGAATTTCCAAGCACAGGCCATGAAGGGCATGACCTTCGATGTCAAAATATCCATCAGCAAGTGGAAGGGCCGATTGGATCTGATGGTGGTGCCCCTTGATGATTTTGAAGTCATCCTTGGCAACAATTTCTTTTTCGGCACTAAAGTTGCCATTATCCCACATATGGGTGGGATCCTCATCGATGATGAGAAGAAACCTTGCTTCGTGGTTGGGCAAGAGAGGGATCCTGTTCGGAAAGTGGAGTTTATCTCTGCAAGGCAGTTGGCTCGTGGATGCAAAAAGGGCAAAGGTACCTACCTTACAACAATTATGGAGGAGGAACCAATGGTGATGGCAGAGGTACCAAAGGAGGTGGCTGCAATTCTGCGGAACTTCAATGATGTTATGCCCCATGATCTGCCTAAGGGGCTTCCACCTCGGCGAGGCATTGACCATCGCATCGAACTGGTGCTGGGCACTAGGCCTCCAGCCAAGGCTTCCTATCGGATGCCGCCTAAGAAGTTGGCCGAATTGAAGCAACAGTTGGGTGAACTGTTGGATTCTAGGAAGATCCAACCCTCAAAAGCCCCTTTTGGTGCCCCGGTGCTATTTCAAGAGCAGGATGGCTCTCTGCGACTCTGTGTGGATTATCATGGCCTGAACAAAGTCACAATCAATAACAAGTATCTGGTGCCGCTAATTGCGGACTTGTTCGATCTCTTGTCCAAAGCAAAGCATTTCACCAAGTTGGACCTGCGATCCGGATATTGGCAAGTTCGCATTGCTGAAGGGAATGAGCCAAAGACCACAATGGTCACTTGGTATGGGTCTTTTGAATTTCTTGTCATGCCATTTGGCTTGACCAATGCCCCTGCTACCTTTTGCAACTTAATGAATGATGTATTTTATGACAACATCGATAAGTTTGTGGTGGTTTATCTGGATGATATTGTAATATATAGTGAATCCTTTGAGGATCACTTGAAACACTTGAGGCAGGTTGTTGGTCCAGATAGCAACCCAAGAGGGGGGGTGAATTGGGTTTTTCAAAAAATTAAACTCCTTTGAAAGATAACCCCCAGCGGAAATAAAAACTTAGATTCACAAATTTAAAACTAAGCAACTATAAATAGAGAGTTGAAGATAAAGAGACAATCATGGCAAACACAATAGATTTTATAGTGGTTCGGTGTACCTACACCTACGTCCACTCCTAAGTACCTCTTGGGTCCACACTATAATCAAACTGATTACAGCAGAGTTGTTTTGCAAGCTCACAACTCGAACTTGTTATTTTCCGGGTGCACAACGAACCCAGCTGGTTTTCAAGGCTCACAAGCACAAAACCTTAAACCACAAGCTAATGCTTGCACAAGGCTAACAGCCTCAACTGAATCAATCACCAGATTGATCCAACAAACAGTATTTGATTTTACAAAAGCAAACTGCTCCTTCAATGAGCAAATATACAATAATGAAACAATAAATAGAGATTAGAAACCAAAGCCTGATTCGAAGATCTTGGTGGCTTCTTCCTTCTCTTCCTTTGAATGGATCTTCCTTTGAATATGCTCTTGAGGCTCAGAAGATTGGAAAAACTAGGGCTTCTTCCTTCTCTTGAGATTTCTTCTAAATAGAACAGCAAAGGCTTGGAATCTCTTTCTCTTCTTTTGGGAATGAGTATGATCTTTCCTTACAGGTTTTCCCTCTTTTCTTTTCTGATAGATCTCAAAGATTTTCTCTATTCTTTTCTTTTTGCCTCTTTCTTCTCTTTTCCTCTCTTTTTTTGGGATGCAATCAACCCTCTTCTTATAGATCCAATTAATCCACAAATAGTGTGAAACTATCCGTTAGAAGCAAGTGAAAAAGGATTAGATCCATAAATAACAATAGCCGTTGGGATTAAAATAGATAAAGATAAAGTTTAGAGTCGTTCTGATAGTTCTGGAGCCGTGTCTGACATTCTGGAGTTGGCTCTGGCTTTTCTGGAGTCGGCTCTAACTCAAAATTATTTAATCTGCTCGATCTGGAGTCGTCTCTGACTTTTCTAGGGTCGACACAAAATTCTTCTAGAGTCGACTCTAGAAGTCTGGGAGTCGACTCTAAGTCGTGGCCTGAAAATCCAACATTCTGTTGTTTCTGATAGAGTCGGCTCTCACAGTCCCGGAGTCGACTCTAAGTCCATGCCGTTTTTCGGAGTCGGCTCTGTGATTCCATGTGTCGACTCTAATGTCTGCAGTCTTACCTTGACATTAGATTCGAACCAGAACTTGATTTTCCTTCTTGATTTTGATCATCAATTAGACTTATAATCTGAAAAACTTAATCAAAATCATTAGTAACATTAAATGTTATACTCAAATAGTTTTGTTAATCATCAAAATCCTCAATTGGGTCAACAATCTCCCCCTTTTTGATGATGACAAAAACTTTGAGTATATGTATTAAGAAATTCATTTAAATTGAGAATTATAGACATTGTTAAAGCTTAGAGACTTTCTAATAGAGAATTTGATGCCAATATTCAAAATGAATAAAAATAAACAAAACTTGACATCAATAAAAATGATTTGATTTTTATATGGAGAAACTTATTAAGCTTCCCCTGCATTGAATAGCTCCCCCTATGTAGATAATCTAAATTCTTCCTAAAAATTCTCAGAATTGTTCTTCATTTTCTTTCTCTTTCTCTTTCTTATATGCATATACGTTTATCTCTCCCCCTTTTTTGTTATCAACAATAAGGTGAGTTTAAAAACAATAGAGAATGTACTTAGAGCGAGAATGTTGATTCGAATAAACATAAGGATAGCAAACTTATTCATTGACATTCACTCAAAGATAAATTTGTAATAAAAGTGCAACATTCATTCAAACATTTGTATTCCAAAGCAAGATCCATTACATGTATTCTAAAATGACAGTTTTAAGTATGTAAATCCTAGATACATGCTAAGAAGAAAAGCAAGAAATCCTAAGATACAACCTAGGATTGAAACACAAAATCAAATATGCTTATACACAATTTTCTTTAAATGTCCAATCATTTCCATAACATCATCTTTTTGGGTCTTCTTAAAGCTTTCAAGACATGCTTCAATTTGAGAGACGGCAAGGTCGATATCTTTCTTCAGTTGACTTGTAGCATTAAGATACTTTCCAGAACCGTCCGCAATGCCTTCCATCCTTTCAAAAATTTTATGAAGATCAGTGCTAAAGGATTCGACGGAATTGCTAATTGAAAAAAAAATCATGTCAAGTCTTGAATTAATTTCATCCTTTAATTGATTGAACTCCTCTCTTAGTTTACACATATCATTTGTTCTTACACTGTCATACTCAGCCAGTAAAGCTCTGAGCTGACCAATCTGTTCCTCAAAAATCTTTCTGATGTCATTGCTGACTGATGTGGAAGTTGAGAGCTAGGTCCAGCTTCTGAGGGTCCAGCAGATGGTCCAGCAGAAGGTCCAGCAGGAGAAGGTCCAACAGATGGTTCAGGAATGTCTTCTCCTCTGACTTCCTCAACTCTAACTTCTTCAGCTCTGGCCTCATGTCCTCTTTTAATCCAGTTTCCATTTTCTTTTCTAAAGCCCATTCGGTGAATAGTAGAGACACTATAATAATCTGTATGTCTTAACTTTTTTAGTGGCTCATTGTCCATTATAAGTACACCTTGGCTTCTGAATACCAATGTTAAAACCATACCATAAGGTAATGTAGATCTCTTTTTAGTAGCTGCCTCTGCCATATATCCTATCATCATTTCAGCAAGATTTAAAGGTCTACCAGTGAGTATGCAGTCCATCAATAAAACGTCTCGCTCCGAGACATATTCAAACCTTTCGATTTTAGGGAAAAGAATCCTTCCACAGATATTATGAAGTAATCTGAGTTCCAAATTAAGTTGATTTGCCAAGATTTCCTCAAACTCAGAAACTTCTCTCCCTAACATCCTTGATAGTGCTCCTCCTCTATCTTCATGATGATATTCAACAAGTCCAACAATAGGCATTTTCAATAAATTACCAAGGGATTCGGCTGTGATTATTACCTTTGTTCCTCTTACACCTCCCTCTCCTCTACTTAAATCATTATAAAACTTTCTTACTAGGGCAGGGTAGGTAGGGATATCCAAAGAGCAGACCTTCTCCCATCCCATTTCTTTCAACAATTGCCCAATAGCAAAACCTTCCGAAATAAAGAAGTTGAAATCAACTTTTCTTCCGGTTGTAATGGCCTTACCAGCTAATTGGTCGACTCTTGGAGAAGATGGTGAGGGTGGAGAGTTATCTTGAGTGGCAGATGAAGAAGATGACGAAGTTGCCTTCGATTTGAACGTGCTTCGTCGGAACAGTCAAACCACCAATGATTGCACACCTTTTGGGAGCCATTGGATTTGATTGGAATGAGTAATCAAGGGTTTTGAGGGATTTGGAGAGTTTGGAATCAGTTTGGAGTAGTTCGAAAATGGTTTAGGAGACGATAGAAATCGTTTGGGGTCGACTCTGCCCTTTTTATTTTGACCTAATTTCACTTAGAGTCGACTCCCAAAAACGAGGTGTCGGCTCGAACCAGAAAATCTATCAGCGCCCGAATTAGAGTCGGCTCTACAGAAGCCAGAGTCGGCTCTAATTGCTCAGACAGAACATCAAAATAAGAAGGTGTCGACTCCACAAACAAGGTGTCGACTCCACAATAGTTTCAGTGAGAAATTCGAATTTCAAGGATCTGAAACTAATCAAATTAAACATCAAACTCTAGATAAGTGTTCCTTAACAATTGGGGAAACAATAAATCAACTTTCTAGATAAATTTCCTTATTGGATATAGAGGATTTTCAAGAAATTATAGAAGTCTAGATAGTTATTGTCCTTAAAAGTTTCAGAAAATTATTCTAAAAGATCACAAACTCCTAATTCTCCTCTAAGATAGCAAAATCTCTCCTCACTCAAGGGTTTGGTAAAAATATCGGCTAATTGATCATTAGTATTAATATATTCAAGACAAACATCTTTGTTAGTTACATGTTCCCTAATAAAGTGATGTCTTATTTCAATGTGTTTAGTTCTTGAATGTTGAATTGGATTTTTAGTTAGATTGATAGCACTAGTATTATCACATTTAATAGGTATTTTATCAAGTGTGATACCATAATTTTCAAGTTGTCGCTTAATCCAAAGGATTTGAGCACAACAACTTCCAGCTGCAACATACTCTGCCTCAGCAGTGGATAATGCAACCGAATTTTGCTTCTTGCTAAACCAAGAGATTAAGTTACTTCCTAAAAGTTGGCATACTCTACTTGTACTCTTTCTATCTAATTTACAACCAGCATAGTCAGAATCAGAATAAGCAATCAATTTTAAGTTTGAGTCTCTAGAATACCATAATCCTACATTTTTAGTTCCATTTAGGTATCTAAAGATTCTTTTAACAACAAGTAAATGTGATTCTTTAGGATTAGATTGATATCTTGCACATAAGCAGACAGAAAACATGATATCTGGCCTACTTGCAGTTAGATAAAGAAGTGATCCAATCATACCTCTGTAATGCTTCTGATCTACTTTCTTACCTACTTCATCCTTGTCCAGCTTGCATGAGGGACTCATTGGCGTACCAAGAGGTTTAGCAGATTCCATACCAAATTTCTTGAGTATTTCCTTTGTATATTTTGTTTGGTTAATGAAAATTCCCGCTTTCTCTTGTTTGATTTGAAGTCCAAGGAAGAAGTTTAGTTCTCCCATCATGCTCATCTTGAATTCTTCCTGCATTAGCTTAGCAAATTCTTGACAAAGGAGATTGTTAGTAGCACCAAATATAATGTCATCAACATAAATTTGAACGATTAATAAATCCTTTCCTTTTCTTTTTAAAAATAAGGTTTTATCAACATTTCCTCTAGAAAAGTCATTTTCAATTAAAAACTTACTTAATCTATCATACCAAGCTCTAGGTGCTTGCTTTAAACCATAAAGTGCTTTGTGTAGTTTGAAGACGTGGTTTGGAAATTCATGATCTTCAAAACCAGAAGGTTGTTCAACATAAACTTCCTCATTTATAAAACCATTTAGAAATGCACTTTTAACATCCATTTGAAATAAGTTGAAATTCATATGACATGCAAATGCAAGTAGTAGCCTAATGGCTTCTAGTCTAGCAATAGATGCAAAAGTTTCATCAAAATCTATACCTTCTTCTTGATTATACCCTTTTGCAACTAGTCTAGCTTTGTTTCTAATTACTATGCCATTTTCATCTAATTTATTTCTAAATACCCATTTAGATCCTATTATAGGGTGATTTTTAGGTCTTTCAACTAGGGTCCAGACTTAATTTCTAGTGAATTGGTTTAACTCTTCCTGCATTGCTAACATCCAATAACTATCTTTCTCGGCTTCCTCTATAGTCTTAGGTTCTATATGAGATACAAATGCAAGACGATTATTGATATCTCTCATTGATGATCTAGTCCTTACACCTTGAGATGGATCACCTATGATTAGGTCTTTAGGATGACCATAAGCATATCTCCAATCTCTAGGTAGATCTTGATCATTTTGAATAGTATCAATACCATCATCCTTAGGTGAGTCATCATCCTTAACTTCAGGTTCTTGATCTGAAGATACATTTAATTTTTAATATTTCTTTCAATCAAAGATGTATCTTCCTCATCATCAATTTTATCTGAACTTGATGCTAAAGACTCATCAAACACTATATGAATGGATTCTTCTACAACTAAGCTTTTCTTATTAAATACTCTATATGCTTTGCTAGATGTAGAATATCCTAGGAAGATACCTTCATCAGACTTTGCGTCAAACTTTCCAAGATTATCCTTACCATTGTTATGAATAAAACATCTACAACCAAATGCATGAAAATAACTTAAATTTGGTTTCCTATTGATCCAAAGTTCATAGGGAGTTTTCTTAAGGATAGATCTAATTAGGGCTCTATTTAGAATGTAACAAGCTGTGTTTATAGCTTCCGCCCAAAAATATTTTGGAAGTTGACTTTCACATAGCATGGTACGGGCCATGTCTTCTAAAGTCCTATTCTTCCTTTCTACAACTCCATTTTGTTGCGGTGTTCTAGGTGCAGAGAAGTTATGATGTATGCCTTTTTTAAAACAGAATTTTTCAAATAAGTGATTTTTAAATTCAGTTCCATGATCACTTCTAATAGACACTATGGTAGTATTTTTCTCATTAGTGACTTTCTTAACAAATTTCATGAATATTGAGAAAGTCTCATCTTTGTGAGCCAAAAATATTACCCAAGTGAATCTAGAGTAATCATCTACTATCACTAGACCATATTTCTTTCCTCCTAGACTTGTGGTTCTAGTAGGTCCAAAAAGGTCCATGTGTAGTAGCTCTAGTAGCCTAGTAGTTGAAACAACATTCTTAGATTTGAAAGAAGTTCTTGTCTGTTTTCCAAATTGACATGCATCACATATTCGATTATTTTCAAAATTTAGACTAGGAATACCTTTAACTAAATCCATTTTTAATAATTTGGAAATTAGGTGTGTGCTTGCATGACCTCATCTACGATGCCATAGCCAACCAATCTCATTCATCTTAGCATTATTAGCAACTAAGCAATGATTACTTGGAGATAAATTACTCAAATCAATTAAGTACACATTGCCATAACGTTTACCAACAAGAATAATGCTATTATCAATGGGATTAGTAACAGTACAAACAGAAGCTTCAAAGGAAACTTTGAAACCTTTATCACACAGTTGGCTAATACTTATTAGATTATGTTTAAGTCCATCAACATATAAAACATTATCAATATGAGTAGATGGAGTAATTTGAATCTTACCAATGCCCATGATATGGCCTTGACCATTATCACCAAAAGTAACTACTCCACCTCTTTTTGATTCAAGGGTGATGAATTGATCTTTGTCACCCGTCATGTGTCTTGAGCAACCACTGTCCAGGTACCATTTTCTTTTTAATCTGATGGCTGCAAGACACTCCTGCAAAATATTTATGTCTTAATTTTAGGTACCCAAGCCTTCTTGGGTCCTTCATGGTTAGAAGCATTAAACATTGTTCCTTTGGGAACCCAAATCATCTTTTTCTTTTTATGTGAAGATTTACACATATATGATTTATGTCTTTACTTCCACATTTAAAACAAGTAATGTTTAATGATTTTTCAGCATGTACAAAAATGTTCTTCAAAGATTTTTGCTTTTTAAGTGGATTATATCCTAATCCAGCTTTGTCAAAAATAGCCTTTTGATTTTTCAAAATCATATTAAGTTTGATAAAGCTTAGAGTAAATTTATCAACTATAGGCTTAAGTCTATCAACTTCATTTTTCAAACTTTCTTTTTCTTTTATTAAAAGTTTCTTATCAACAACATGCTTTTCATTTTCTAATGATAGTTTTTGCATTTGAATTTTCAATTCTTTGTTCTTTGAACTTAGATTTGCAAAATCATCCATTAATTCATAAAAAGCACTATGTAATTCATCAAAAGTGAAGTCATCAAGAAAACTCAGACTTACCTCATCATTGTCCGCCATGAAGCATAGATTGGCCATTTCACTCTTTTCTTCTGCTTCGGAACTTGTGCTTTCCGAATCGCTCCATGTGGCCATCATTGCCTTCTTTTTGAATCTCCGGATGCCTTTCTTTAGTTGAGGGCATTCAGATTTAAAGTGACCCGGCTTCTTGCATTCAAAGCAAATAACTTCCTTTTCTTTGCCCTTGTCCTCATCTTTTCTTGCAAAGGGCTTTTTCTTTTCAAACTTCTTCTTCTTCATGAATCTTTTAAATTTTCTTGTGATGAGTGCCATGTCCTCATCATCACTTTCATCCTCGGATTCATGAGGCTCTTCCATATATTCAGAAATCTTAAGAGCCATATTTCTCTTCTTCTTTGACTCATCATCATCAACATGTTGCTTGATTTGAAGCTCATGAGTCATTAAGGATCCCAACAGTTCTTCTAGGGGTAGTGTACTTAGATCCTTTGCTTCTTGTATTGCCGTCACCTTAGCTTCCCAAGTCCTAGGCAAGGAACACAAGACCTTTCTCACAAGATCAGAATTATCATAAGATTTACCAAGACTTTTTAAACCATTAACTATGTCAGTAAATCTTGTAAACATATCAGCAATAGATTCACATGCATCCATTTTAAACAATTCATATTTATGAACTAGCATGTTAATCTTGGATTCCTTGACTTGATTTGTTTCCTTATGGGTAACTTCAAGTCTATCCCAGATTTCTTTAGCAGAAATGCAAATAGATATGCGATTGAATTCATTTGCATCTAATGAGCAGTATAAGACATTCATTGCTTTGGCATTGAGTTGTACCAATTTTCTATCATGTTCATCCCATTCCGTTTCCGGTTTGGGAGTCTCCATGCCATTGACTCTAGCAGTGGGTGTGTGTGATCCATTGACTATAATGCTCCATAGATCATAGTCAAGTGCTTGAATGAATATTTTCATTCTAGCCTTCCAATAACCATAGTTAGAACCATTAAATAAGGGTGGTCTATTAGTAGATTGACCTTCAGAAAAAGATGAACCAGCTTGAGTTGCCATGTGGATCTTTGACTCTTGATCGTTAGATCAAATCAAATGAGCACTAGCTCTGATACCAATTGTTGGTCCAGATAGCAACCCAAGAGGGGGGGTGAATTGGGTTTTTCAAAAAATTAAACTCCTTTGAAAGATAACCCCCAGCGGAAATAAAAAATTAGATTCACAGATTTAAAACTAAGCAACTATAAATAGAGAGTTGAAGATAAAGAGACAATCACGACAAACACAATAGATTTTATAGTAGTTCGGTGTACCTACACCTACGTCCACTCCCAAGTACCTCTTGGGTCCACACTATAATCAAACTGATTACAGCAGAGTTATTTTGTAAGCTCACAACTCGAACTTATTGTTTTCCCGGGTGCACAATGAACCCAGCTGGTTTTCAAGGCTCACCAGCACAAAACCTTAAAACCACAAGCTAATGCTTGCACAAGGCTAACAGCCTCAACTGAATCAATCACTAGATTGACCCAACAAACAGTATTTGATTTTACAAAAGCAAACTGCTCCTTCAATGAGCAAATATACAATAATGAAACAATAAATAGAGATTAGGAACCAAAGCCTGATTCGAAGATCTTGATGGCTTCTTCCTTCTCTTCCTTTGAATGGATCTTCCTTTGAATATGCTCTTGAGGCTCAGAAGATTGAAAAAACTAGGGCTTCTTCCTTCTCTTGAGATTTCTTCTAAATAGAACAGCAAAGGCTTGGAATCTCTTTCTCTTCTTTTGGGGAATGAGTATGATCTTTCCTTACAGGTTTTCCCTCTTTTCTTTTCTGATAGATCTCAAAGATTTTCTCTATTCTTTTCTTTTTGCCTCTTTCTTCTCTTTTCCTCTCTTGTTTTTGGGATGCAATCAATCCTCTTCTTATAGATTCGATTAATCCACAAATAGTGTGAAACTATCCGTTAGAAGAAAGTGAAAAAGGATTAGATCCATAAATAATAATAGCCGTTGGGATTAAAATAGATAAAGATAAAGTTTAGAGTCGTTCTGACAGTTCTGGAGCCGTGTCTACATTCTGGAGTCGGCTCTGGCTTTTCTGGAGTCGGCTCTAACTCGAAATTATTTAATCCGCTCGATCTGAAGTCGTCTCTGACTTTTCTGGGGTCGACACAAAATTCTTCTGGAGTCGACTCTAGAAGTCTGGGAGTTGACTCTAAGTTATGGCCTAAAAATCCAACGTTCTGTTGTTTCTGATAGAGTCGGCTCTCACAGTCCCGGAGTCGACTCTAAGTCCATGCCATTTTTCGGAGTCGGCTCTGTGATTCATGTGTCGACTCTAATGTTTGCAGTCTTACCTTGACATTAGATTCGAACCAGAACTTGATTTTCCTTCTTGATTTTGATCATCAATTAGACTTATAATCTGAAAAACTTAATCAAAATCATTAGTAACACTAAATGTTATACTCAAATAGTTTTGTTAATCATCAAAATCCTCAATTGGGTCAACACAGGTGTTTACTCGGTTGAGGGAGAATAGCCTTTATGTAAAAAAGGAAAAATGTGAGTTTTGCCTTAGAGAAATCAGGTTTCTTGGACACCTGGTGGGCAACGGGATGGTGAGGATGGATCCAAGGAAGGTGCAGGCCATCACAAAATGGCCAAGACCCTGCAAGGTGATGGAATTGAGGAGTTTCCTAGGTCTAGCCAATTATTATCGAAAATTTGCGGCATGCTACTCAAGGAAAGTCTCTCCTTTGATGGACCTTCTAAAGAAAGACCAACCTTGGCTGTGGACAGATCGTTGTCAGGAGGCTTTCGATGATATCAAGGTGGCCATTTCTTCAGAACCGGTGCTCCAATTGCCTGACTTTGCCAAACCCTTTGAAGTACAAACGGATGCTCAGATGCGGCTATTGGAGGGGTTTTGGTTCAAGATGGACATCCGGTTGCCTTTGAAAGCTGGAAACTCAAAGAGGCCGAGCAGAGATACCCTGCTCATGAGAAAGAAATGCTTGCAGTGGTGCATTGCCTTCGAACTTGGCGGATTTACCTGATGGGGACCAAGTTTGTGGTGAAGACGGATAATGTGGCCAATACATTCTTCTTAACTCAGAAGAAGTTATCTCCCATACAGGCGTGGTGGCAAGAATTTCTTGCAGAATATGACTTCCAGTGGGAGCATAAACCTGGAAGGCACAACCAGGTTGCGAATGCCTTGAGTAGGAGGAGCGTCCAAGAGATAGTTGCTGCTATCTCTCAAGTTGAAGCAGATTTTTCTGATAAAATCTGGAAGGTGGCTAAGTCGGATGTGGGTTATCCAGGCTACTTCAACAAGTTCGAGATGGTGAAACTCGGAGATATTAGCTAGAAGATGACCTTTTGGTGGCAAAGGGTGGTCAATTCTATGTTCCTCATGGTGGAGGATTGTGGAACCAGTTACTGAGGGAAACCCACGACCCTCAATGGACTGGTCATTCGGGCAGAGAGCACATGATGGCTCTCTTATCTTGCTCCTTCATTTGGCCAAGGATGGAACAAGACATTAAAGCTTATGTCAAAACTTATCTTATCTGCCAACAAGACAAGGTTGAAAGGCGGAAGGAAGCAGGCTTGTTGCAGCCTCTTCCAGTTGCGGAGAAGCCCTGGATTTCTATCTCCATGGACTTCATTGGTGGGTTCCAAAAGTGGATGGCCTATCATCCATCTTCGTGGTGTTGGATCGCTTTTCCAAGTATGCTGTCTTTATCCCAACAACAGCAAAATGTCCTACAGGGGTGGCCGCAGACTTATTCTATCGGAATGTGGTCAAGCATTTTGGGTTGCCTGCAGAAATCATCAATGATCGGGATGCTCAGTTTACGGAAAGGTTCTGGACTTATCTTTTTAAATGGCAGGGTCAGCGTTAAAGTTCTCTACTGCCAATCATCTCAGACTGATGGCCAGACTGAACGGGTTAATGCTCTTTTGGAAGAGTACCTTCGGCATTATGCCTTGGCAAATCAGCGAAACTGGGTAACATTGCTTGACTTTGCTCAGTTTTGTTATAATTTGTACAGATCTTCTTCGACAAGGTTTAGTCCCTTCGAGTTGGCAACAGGACGGCAGCCCCTTAGTCCTCAAGAAATTGCCTTGCAAAAGAAAGGGGGCCTCTGTCCTGCTACCTATCGCTTTGCCAGGGACCAACAGAGATGTTCGATGAGGCCCAAGATAGCCTAAACAAGGCTGCAAAGCGAATAAAGAAGTATGATGATCGGGGATGCCGACCCTTAGAGTTCAATATGGGGGATCAAGTGATGCTCAAACTTACCCCACATATATGGAAAAGAATCAGTCGAAAAAGAGCACATCAGAGACTAATTCACAGATATGATGGTCCATTTGAAGTTATCAAATGGGTGGGAAACGTTGCCTATAAACTGCAGCTGCCGGATAGATTGAAAGTGCACCCCACTTTTCATGTACGTTTTCTGAAGCCTTATCATCCAAGTGCTGATCCTTCAAGAGTGCAGGAACAACGGGCTCCTCCTACTGTGCGGGAACAGTTTGAGAAGGAGGTCCAAAGAATTTTGGATCATCGAACTTTGGGACACAGCAAAATGAATCGGCGGACAGAGTATTTGGTTCATTAGAAGGGTGAATCAGAAGGCGAGGCTAGTTGGGCAAAAGAGGCTAACCTTTGGCAGTTCAAACAGAAAATTAACAAGTACTTATCAAACTTCCCTCCGAGGGCATCGGGATCTTCTGGTGGGGGAGGTTTGTTAGACCCAATTTAACCCACGCAGAGGGGGCTGCGTGGGCCACGGATGTGCCTGGCCATGCAAGGGCCTTGGCCGCGTGGACCTTGGCCGTGCAGGGCCTTGACCGCGCAGGGTCCTTGCCGCATGCGTGCATGGCCACGTCTGGCCATGGCGGCGTAGGGAAAACACTTGGCTGGCATGCGCTGGGCTTGTGCCCATATGACAATGTAGCTCAGACTGTTGGAACCCCCAGGGTGGCAGAAAACAGGAGGCTGTGCTAGTATATTGAGGGGAAGATAGTTGACAGACCAACCAAGGCCAAAGATGGTTTGTGGACTTAGCCAAGGCACGCATGGGCGTGGCCTTGGCATGCCTTGCGCCGGCAAGGCTTGGCCTTGGGATCCACTCGGAATGACCGGACCGTGACATGGCAAATCGGATGACGTGACTAGTCGGATGACTTGGCGCACCGTTGCTCGGAGCACGAATGCAAGGCATGCTTCTGCGCGTGGCACGAACGGTTGGCTGAATGGCTTAGGTGGGCATTCGTCTGTTGGCCGAGGGAGTTCGGGTGGTTCCGAAAACTCCCTCGCCCATGTGGCTTACGGCTGCAAACGGCTAGGACGCGCGTGCCGTGCGATTGCTAAGTGTTTGAAATCCCAGCGGTTGGGGGAACTATCCACCGCTAGACTCTATGTAAAGCCCTGATGCCTTCGAGCAGAAACACACACAACTTTGACAAGACCTTGGGGCGGGTCCACTGTGTGCATTGTATTCTTGGGAATTCATAAAGAAGTTTTCTTCACTTCTGTCTTGAGAGAGGGAAAGGCTGGCTATATCTTAAGGAAGACTAGCGCTGCACAAGGCCTTTGCAAAATAATTGTAGTCTAAAAAATTGGCCCTGTGACAGCTAGGATCACCCTTTTACGCTCGGTGCTTACTTCTCTTTCTCTTCAAATTTTGTCTAAAGCTGCTATCCCATTGTCTTGTTTGAGGAAGATTGAGAGATGCTTTCAGGACTTTCTTTGGTCCTCTATGCCAGACGGACACGGTATCCATCTACTGGCTTGGGACACTGTATGTATGCCGATCATGAAGGAAGGGCTTGGGATCCAGTCTCTCAGTATTAGGAGGGAGGCTTTGACTGCTAGGCATGCTACACGGTTTTTGCTTGAGCTGCATTGTATATAGAGCTCTTTCATGCATGTCAAAGATGGAGACTGGACCCCTTCTACATATTCTCAGACTACTCGTGGATATTCCTTCTTTTGGAAAGAGGTCTGCCAGCATGCTCCATATATCCAGAACAACATCTCGTGGTTGATTGGTGATGGATCCTCAGTTGATGTTGTTCAGGATACGTGGATTGCAGACCTCCCCCTATTCCGGTGGCCTGCCTTTGTTAGCACTGACATTCCTAACAGGATGAGAGTCATTGATCTAATTACTCAGGACCACTCTGACAGGTACTACTCCTTGGTGTTCCGATTCTTTGGTGAGGAGCTCTATCATCGCATACTCTCTATCCCTCTCATTTTGGGTCACAGCTCCGATACTAGATTATGGAGGAGATCCTGTATGTCTCGTGCTTCTATCAGGGACCTCACGAATCTTTATAGGATGCAGCCCTAGCAAACGATTGATGCGGCATGGATCTAGCATCTTCCCATTCACCCTATAGGGTTTGGCTCTTCATTTGAAAGCTTGCATGGGACTGCCTTCCTACGTGCTCTCTACTCTTTGGAGAGGCATGACTATCTAGCATGCATGCCCTTTATGTAGTTTAGAGGAAGAGACTGCTAACCATGCTATCTTCACCTGCATTAGAGTGAGACAGATATGGCAGATTTTGGGTCATCGGCTTTGGGATGATGACACTGCTTCTTGGTGCATCTCTTTTCTAGGCTTGATCTAGCAGGATATGCGAAGGGGTATCCATCATCAAGGTGCTAGAGGGCTTATATAGCATATCAGATCTGGTTATCTCCAAACTGGCTTATTTTTACTGATGAGACTACACCTCCTCACAGGATAGTCAGGATAGCCATCTCTTTATCAACTAAGTATACTTTCCATCATACAGTTCTTGATTATGACAATCCTGGCCTCTAGGGCTTCTCTGCTGCCTTGGTAGTGCACCAGCGCACGGTCTTTATTTTTTGAGAGCTCCCACCTTTAGGATTTGTTAAAATCAACTTTGATAGGAGTGTTCGAGGCAGACTTGCCGGATCGACTTTTGTGATCTAGGGGTCTGATGGAGCTATGTTGGCGGTAGGGGGATTCGGTCTTCTTAACTTCTTTGTTTCTCTTGCGGAGCTATATGCTGCTTGGGCTGGTATTTTCTATGCCATTCGTAGCCTTGGCATCCATAGTCTTGCAATTGAGGTGGATTCTATTACTGTTATTCGCTGGCTCTGACAGGACTCCTTTAACCATTTACCAACCAATCCCTTGATTTGCGACATTTGGTCTACTCTTCAGAAGACTTACAGAGCCTAGATTCAACATATCTATCGGGAAGCCAATTCAGCGGCTGACTGGATTGCTGCTCAAGTAGCCCATCACTCCAGGTTTCAGAGCTGAAAGCAAGAAGACCTTTGTCCTCTTGTTCTCATACAAATTTTATTTTTAGATATATCGGGTTTGACTTTGTGTGTGATCATCCGTTTGTATCAAAAAAAAAAAAAAGTGAGGAAAAGTGAGTGCATGTCACCGAGAAATGAGTGCATTTCTTATCTGCCTTTTCTTAGCTTTAAGAAATGATGAAGTAATAAGAATGGTATCCCTACGAGGTGCCGTATGTATTTGGATGGTCACCACGCCTTTGATCTCCAACATAAAAAGCTATCTTCATTTCTGGCATTTAATAACATTTTTTTTATTTTACAAATATATCACAATCATTCCGGTCTAAAATAGAAGAAGCAATGGTAACTAAATTTGTGCTGCACATTTGCAATCCAAAATTTACATAGCAGATGATCGACACTCTAAGTAACACTCTATGAATCTGCAAGCAGAATAAATTAAAAATATTTAAGATTTATTAAAGTATTCTTTCATATTTCATAGATTTTATGGTATATATATATATATATATATATATATATAAAAGAAAGTTAGACTTATCTACACCCGCATGTAGTTAAGTCTCAAATATGATCATTTCTTTTTATCTTTATATTCACACGGATATTAAAATCATCCTACCTTACCTTTTTCACTTTTAGAATTCATGATATGTATAAATTTAAAGATGATCAAAGTAGAGGTATGTGTATGTAAATTTATCATACTAAGGTAGAGGTACCTACAAGTAAATTATAGTTCCTTGCCGGCCAACACAGTGGTGTCCTAAATTATGTGAGATTATATCGAGTTAAATTAAATTAGATGATCCCATATTAGAATATCATCAGGTCCAGTTATTTTAAATTTTTAATATATTTTTTAGAAATTAGGCTTCAATGCTACCATTCAATGCTTTCATATTCTTACTCAATATGCTTATACTTCTTAATTTTTCATTATTTAAGGTAACATTCATGTGTAGTTAAAAGCATGGTAGAATTTACCGTCAAGAGATTGGTGCTAAACTTGAGACCAGAGAGAGCTAGCTTTGATCCAAGAATATGATGTGGAATTGAGGGTGGGTTACATGGGAAGGATGGCAAATTCACTGGATATAATTTGTCTTTAGCTTTTGATACTATATGGATGGTTGGAGCCTAGGCATATGGCTTACCAGCAAATTTTGGATCTTTGAGTCTCAAGCAAATCCACCCCCTTGAAAAAGTCCTTATGCACCATGTGTGGTGCAGGAACGTACGCATTGTGCACGATGACTGTATTAGTATGTGCCCTAAATTTAATCGGATTAGATGCTAGTTTGTACACATTTCTTTATGAATGCAAATCAAATTTATGGGTTTCTTTATCTATTCAGGTGTAATTTTTATATATGTTAGATATATTTTATTTATGAGATAGAGTCTAAAAGAATGTGAACTATGCATATGGAATTTGTAATAGAGATTACAAATTTGAGATCCAAAATTACATATTATGGTTTGATTCTTTAAATTTTTCTAATCGATGCGTAGACAGGACTGGGCACTATCGAACACTGCTAAGACTAACAGACATTGTATATCTTCACCCTTATGGTGAGCAGTTGATCTCGCAAGCTGAAGTATGGAGATACTTGAATAGGTGCGTGTTCGTTATTGTAACGATGCATTGGATGACCCGCACAGAGATTCCATATGGATATTCTATATAGTGTCAATGGTTGATTTCTTGAGATCTTCATTGCACCTCATGTGTGGAATGTTATACTTTGACGACATGCAAACGTTGCTCTAGCCACGGGTGGCAAATATGGTGTTGATTTGGTATGACATGAAGCATGTGAAGGTCCTTGATAGAAAGGGTTATATCCCATGGTTACTTGATGGATTAAATTGACTATTAAATCCTTGCAAGCTTGAGCTGGAATTCGAAATAATTTTGAAGTTCTAATTCATATGAGTCAATTTTTTGAGATCAAATAAACAAAGATCAATTACATGGTTGACACATTCCATACCATTAATTGATCTGGGATATGTGATAAAGGGATTGAATTATACGGTAATCGTTCATAAATAGGTGTTGATGACCACGTCAATAAAACCTCTAACACTTGGGTGGTTATGATGCTTTGCTAGAGGCCGCTCATGATATATAATCATGGATTCTTTGACTTAATCAAGGAGTTGATTTGGTTAAAGAATTGACTTGAAAAGTTGTTTATCAAAGTCATCCCTAGGTCAAATAAGGGACATGATTATTACCAATGTGTCAAGGGACCTAATGGGTCATTAAGGAGATTTTGGATAAAGTTAAAATAGGAATTAAGTTGGACTTAATTCAAATTTGATGACCAATCATAATCAAAGAGAAAAAAATTTTAATCCATTGATTGGATACCCAATTAGGCTTGATCCATAAGATGGATGGCTCAAATTAATTAGATTAATCATGAGTTATTTGACTTCCTATTTTTTAGGAATTTATATCTTAATTAAATTAAGGGCTGAGATTGTGTCACATGGAAGATGGATCTATGGGGCAACATACCCATGGTGAAGACACATTTAAAGGTGTAATTTAAAGACACATTTAAATCCCTTTCTATCCAAAAACAAACTTCCATTCTCTTAATTATATTAAGAGAAAACTCCCATCCTCTTAATAATAAAAGAAGGAAACGCCCATCCTCTACGTTATAGAAGGATGAGACACTCTCTCCACACAACCCAACTTCCTCTTCTCTTGGTTGATCAAGATTTGATCTTGACCAAATTTTTTTTTTCTCTTTTGATTGATCAAGATTTGATCTTAATTTTTTTAATTTAAAAAATTAATTAAAAAAGAAAAGAGGTATTAACATCCCTCAAAGTTATCATCTAATCCTAGAAAGACGTTACCCAAAGATCTTCTTTGCATGGATCACCATTAGAGGCTCACGTGGATGGCTAGTGGTAGATCGTTTACTTGCTTCATTAGTTTTTATCTTCAATAAAGAACACAGGTATAATCTATTATTTAATCATGTATTATTTTTTTATTATTATTTTTGTTAACTAAATATGTTCCCTAAGGATCTTGGGCTTTAGGAATTAAATCATATTTATTTTTCTTCATGCATACGATATTCCCAACAGATTGATCAGCGCGAAAAGAACGAAAATATTCTCATGTATCATGCGCAAACCAATTATCATGTACAATGCGCATATCTTGCATTGTGCGCAATGCACAAAGACATTTCTTCACTCCCTTATGCTCGTTGAGCATTGTTGCTTCTCGCTATAATTGGGTTCATTTGCCTCCCCATGTAAAGACGGTCCCATTATAGAAGGATGAGACTCTTGGAGCTAGTCCCATCCTCTTTGCAGAGAAGTGGAGGGTCCCCTAGGAATAAATATCAAATCCTTTGCTCATTTGAAATAACTGGTCCACGTTTGGGAACTCTTGGATTGAACTGATGTTATTGGGTTGTCATTTTAGTAATTTATATAAAAGAACTGGTAGACGTAATTGTTTCATAGCATTTTTAGATGTTCAAGCATTTGCGGGCTACTCTGTAAAAAGTTGTACATGCATTTTAGTTTGTTTTTTATTTGTGCGAGCCTTCCCAGATGGAAGAATTTCTTTTTTATCTCTAATTGCGGAGGTTCAAAGGATATTACTATTATCTATCTGTATATTTTCTTGCATTTTGAAGTGATTCTATAGCTGTATATTCAAAAGAATGCACACAAAGAGAATGAATTTATATAAAACAAATTACAACCAAGAGGAATACTCATTTGTATGGTTTCACTAAGACGTTCTAAACTAATAAGATTCATTCTTTTTTCAAAAAAAGGAAAGGTTTTATCCATCTCTCATCAGCATTCCAAACCTACTGAATTATTTTTAAAATTTAAAAAATATAAATATCAATATTCTTTCTTTAATCTATAATTTTATTTATTTTATCGCTCAATTCCTTGACTTTTTAAATAAATTTCAATATGTATTGCACATGTATGAATTTTTAGTGATAATAATGTTTCTAAGTTATCTATTATTACAACTCTATTTCCTTGCCTTGGACTAGGAAATATCCTAGATCCATTCAACAAAAGAGGTCATTATGTATGTGTCCATAAGTACAGGGAGTAATGTCTGCTTTTAGTTTACAGCTTATAGACATTATACATAACATGCATCTATGTACTTATCAATGCAAGAGTATCAATTAACTTGTAAAGTCATTGGATATTGACATTGGGACTTGAATTAAAATTTTGGGCTTTTTCTTATTTTTTTTCAAATATAACAATAATAATAGGAAAAAAATCTTTTCATTATTCTGTACAACTATTAAAAAAAAAAGTTTCATAACAGAATTTCTCTTACGACAGAGAAGGAATGATCTCTCTCTAATATTGGCTATTGGATGTGAATTACATAATGGGGAGGAGGATATTAGTTGTCTTCTTGTTCAATATGCCATTGCAAATCAAGTGTGGACATCCATGGGTAATCGGTTGGAAGTGTAAATGATTTTTGAACATGCTAATAATTTGTTCCAATATTTGTTCAATCTCAAACTCTTCCAGCAATACAAAGGATCACTGTGCTACTACTTGGGATGGCTTCTTCGGTATACTAGGAATGAAAAAATACTGAATATAGTTTGAAATACTTTTTATAGATATATATAATTTTTATCAAGGATTAAGCTTTAATTTTATCCATCTAAAGCTTCTTAATTTAAATACCTTTAACTCCTTGTATCATATTCTTAGACTTTTCATTGTTTATAACACATTCACATATACCTAAATCCATGATAAAAAAAGCAAACAATTTTTGGGCATACAAATATAATAATAAAGATTACTGTTGAAATGATTATAAGATTGTACTTGCATTCCTTTAAGCCATTAGAACAACTAATGTAGTTCCACTCGAACACTAGAATGATCTTCAGCCTAATGGCTATCTAGTTCAAAGCAATGTTATTATTTGGCCTTTTTCTCTCCTAAATATTTTTAAAATGAATTTTGATGGCTCCGTCAATGAAGCTCAAAGATTATATACAAATAATGTTGCAATGGCAAAATTATGAGCTGTATGGGATGCCATATTTAATGCTCTATCTTATGGAAAGATGTTTCATTGATGACTATTCAAACACATTATCTATCTAGTTATCCTTAAATTTGTTAGCGCATAACTCAGGAGACTTTTATCCTTATTCAAATCATCACATATATTTCGTGAGGCAACCAAGCTGTTGATTTTTTAAGCCATCGTGTGGTGACAATAAGGAGAGAATGCTTTCCAACACAGTGACACTTTAGTTGAATGAATAATGAAGGTGGATGCTCATGGATGCACCTATTTTAGAAAATAACTATGTTTCATGTTGTTTGTGCCTCGTTTTCATTTGTTTATTTCTAGCTTCTTCTCCCATTATACTTACCAAAAAAAAAAGTTCATGTAGTTTTGTGCAGTTCGGCTCTTGCATTGCATGTGCATTGATGCTATCCAAATTTGAAATTATAATGATTTGCATTAAAATTCATGCAAATTATTGACTTGAAATCGGAGGCCCATTTGTATGTTCTTTTTAATTTTTTTTTTTTTTTTTTTTAAGAGTCCAAATTGTGAACCCGAGAAGGCTGTCGACACCAGCTAACGACGGCGCTCGATAAGAGACGCCCACGGTAAGCTGATTGACCGGCAAATGGGCTCGCCATGAGTTGGTCGGAAGTCCCGGAAGAGGCCGCCGCCGTCTGCGGAGAAGGAATCAGCGAGGGTGGGAAGGCCAAGGCTGCCCCTACCCCGGCCCTCCGGTCTCCGGCCCATCCCATCGCCCGTGTCTTCTCGCAGCTCGACTGCGTCGATCTCCTCAACTGCTCTCTCGTCTGCAAGTAAGAAGTCTCGATCGATCTCGAACGTGGGGGTTTTTAGTAGGTGGTTTGGATTCTTTGAAGTTATAATCCGAGGTTCGAGTGGCTCAAAGTCTTCAGATCGTTGCCCTTTTTTTTTTATATGCATTACATCTTAGCTAAACCTCTTTCAGTCATTTGGACGAACGTTTGTGATTTAAGGTTTTTCCCCTTTTTGTCAGCTTACGGCATTGTCGAGATGAAGAATTAAAGTTCCCATTTTTCCAGTTGTGGGCCGTTAAAGACTTTTTTTCCCCTGAAAACGTAAAGATTTCACAGCGCGTAGTGTAATTTTATTGATAATTTAGGTAGTAGGAGATGGAGAGGGACTCCTAAACTCACTGGGGACAGAGAAGAAAATTGTTAGGAAATATAATCTTTGGATGGAAAGGTTTTCACCTGCTGATAATTTGCATCTTTTTATTTAACTATATTTAAAGAGAATTCTGATGACTGGACTTGAGGCATAATTGAAGAACGAGCTGCGCTCATAAATTCTAAAAATGCGTTCTAAATATTTTTTCAGTATGAAATAGCATTTTTATTTCTGATGATATTAAAACTGTATTGTCCACAAAATGTAATACTCGGAGCTTCTCTCTTTCACGTCAATTATTTTCATGAAACAGAGATAGGAACATTCAGGTTATTAAACAACGTCTCCACTATGGCATTTGTTTGTTATGGATATGGATATAAATTGCCAGCAATTATCTCTAAGCACCTACTTACCATGGCTTAAGCTTTGCTATCAATTGGTTGATATGCTGAGTGACCATAGATAATTGATAGGAAAGAAATAATAAGGTTGTTTTGTGCTGAAAGAGATGGTTTTATTTCTTGGTCAGTATCCACGCTTGCTATCTATCTAAGACACCATTTATCATGACTTCGCAGACAATGGTACAGTGATTCTGCAGAGCTGAGGGAGGGTTGGAAGAATGAATACTTGGAGGCCTGGAATCAGTATGGAGGGAAACACATCCACCATCCTCCAGTTGCTCAATAAGAGGTGTGCATAGTTGGTGCCCATGATTTTTTGTTGCTTGTTCTCTCTTTCCAACAAGAAGAGATGAGGCAGTAAAACTTTCACCTTGTAAAATGAAACATTTGTGTAAATTCACCTGTGCTTTCCAATGAAAGACATCTGCCACATAAATATGTCTGTAAATGCATGAGGTGTGAACCATGTTGGAGTCATTGATGGCGATGAATTAGCTCATATGAAAATTAAAAGGCTTATTTAGCTTTTGTTTTTCCAAGAAACAGAGGTTATTTTAGTATTTATGAAGTGAGTGTGGTTTGAATGCTTTTGAATAAGATCATGGTATTGTTTAATTTTCTAAAAAATCAAATATTCTGGTATATTCTGGCAGATAATGAGTTCAGAAAAATTTAGAAAACATCTCTTATTGTTTCGTTGTGTTACAAACAGACCAAAATAATAACTACTTAAACTAACAGCAGATCTAGGTCGTGAAACTTTTCTGTCAGCACTATCAGAAAACTCATTGCAGTCGATCCATTCTTTTATTTGTAGTTACTCTGCTGTTTTCTGTTCTCTCCTCCTCTTTCTTTTAAATTAAAAAGAAACTTGACACTACAAGGTACAATAGAATGGTCCTGGGTCATTGTTGTCATGATTTTCTAGACACTGCCATACTAAGCGACTGAGCCCAACAGGTCAACACTCCATAAGTTGATGATTTCAGTCCATCAGTCCACTATGCAAGAAATGTGCATCGTCCTCCACCTTGGTAGGCACCATTTATAAACCTCATCACATCAAATAGCTAATATTGCTGATCAGGTCCCTAATGGACTTGTTGTGGTGGAATGCCCATGCTCATCTTGTATTCGTAGAGCTGAAAGATAGGCATCTTTTGTGTAATCCAGCGAAACATTTTTCCTCTTAATACATCGTGATCATATATTCTTACTATCATTTTATGGGTCAGAAGTTTGAGAATATTAGTAACTGCTGTCTCCATCCAGAGTCCATGCTATGCTTCTGCCCCTTTTATAAGAACATGGAACACCGTCATTTTAGCATATGAAGCAGTTAATTAGGATCGAGAATGAAATAATACGCAAGCGCTATTACTGCCACGATCATGCCAACAATAGCCCTACAACCAGGCATGCAGATCTCAGAACCATCTTAGTTCATATGCAAATTGAAAGGCTTATGTTTAGCAATTTTTTCCCTGAAAAATAGAAGTTATTTCAGAATTCATGCTGAGTGTTGTTTGGATGCTTTTGAATAAGATTATTTGATTGTTTAATTTTCTTAGAATATACTCTGGCTGAAAATCAGGTTCAGAAAAATCTAGAATTATCTCCTACTGTTTTGTTGTAAATCAAACAGAAGAAAGCAGTAGAACTACTGAAACTAACTGCAGTTCTAGATTATGAAACTTTTCTGTCAAGAGCACCCGAAAAACTCATTTTGGTGGATCTATTCTTTTATTTGTAATTATTATTACCAAGCTGTACATCATTGTAACTGGCCTGTATGCCTACTACATTCAGCATCACCTTATCTACATGAGTTCTTTGCCCTTGCCGCCGGCCCCCCCCTCCTGCCCCCAAGCTTTCTGTTCTCTCCTCTTTCTATTAAATTAAAAAGAAACATGACACCACAAGGTATAATAGAATGGTCCTGGACCATTGGCATGATCTTCTATACACTGCCATTCTCAGCGCCTGAGTCCACCTGATAGACACTCATCAAGTTGCTGATTTTAGTCCAATCCACTATGCAACAAATGTGCATCACCCTCCTTGGTGGGCATCATTTATGAATCTTATCGAACCAAATAGGTAATATTGCTGGTCAGGTCCCTAAATAGACTTGGCAAGGTGGAATACTCATGCAGATCTGGTGTTTGTAGTAGAGCTGAAAGATAGACATCTTTGGTGCAATCTTGTGAAACACCTTTCTTCTTAACATACTGTAATCATATATTCTTACTATTATTGCATGGTTCAGAAGGTTGAGAGTGTTAGTCTCCATCCAGAGTCCATGCTATGCTTCTGCCCTTTTCGTAACTTTTAGCATATGAAGCGGTTAATTATGATCAAGGATGGAGTAATATGCGAGTGCTATCGGTACTGCTATGATCATGCCAATAATAACCCTACAACCAGAACATGCAGATCTCAGAATCATCTTAGAGTTTCTCTTAAGAATAAACAATTATGATTGAAGAAAAATATATTCAACAATGTCGGTTACCCAGTGCTCAGAATATCTGGTTGCACGCCATACTCTTTTGCAAACACCCATGGTACTATTCCTTGAGGAAGAGCTGCCTGCATAAAATTCCAGTTCTTAATTTTTCCAACAGAAGACCTTTATGTGAGTGTGTAGACATGCCTGAATTTCTACAGGTATATTTATTATTCTTTTCTCAAAAAGCTAGATATGGATAAATATATCCGCCTTAATGTGTCGTTTAGAATGAGTTACATATATTGTGAAATGATGTACCTGAACAATTACCACTTTTAACAATGTTGCTCTCATTCCAATAGCATAGGAAGGGATTGCTATCAAGGCTGGTCCAACTATGAACCTTAGTCCCATGGATAAAACCATCATCCGAGTCCCACAGGCTATGATGCTAGACTGAGATGCTGTGAAAAGGCCTGTCATGTAACCACTAATGCATTATTAATGGCCAGACAATGTTTGTATCTCCAATGATCATTGTAGGTATGACACTCTCTCTCAAGTACCAACCTAAGCTGAACATTGCCATGCCAAGCCCCCCATCTGATAATATGGATATGCAGCTGCTTATCATCAGCGGTAGCTCTATTCCCCACCTGCAAAATATGCCATCCAGTCACTTGTTGTAACAGCCTGACTTAGGTACAAAGCACATGTGAACAAATAGAGAAAAGCACTCGGTCCTTCTTGTAGGCATCAAAATGCTCTCAGGATCCTACCTAAAGCTGATTAAAGCCCAAACAAAGCCAGCTAAACTTGCATAAGTATTGGGATTTATCATAAGTTTCTTTCCAACCATCCAAAGAATAAGTAAACTCTTGATAAGTAAACTCTTGATACTTCTCATGGACAGGGTTTTGGCTTCATCCTCTTCGGGTTTGGGTTGCATTCCTCCAGATGCTTCCAGTTCCCCTCCAAGATCAAGAAATAGATTATTATTTGTCACCAAGATATCAATTATAAAACCAAAGATGTTGGTGACAAAACCAATAAAACAAAAGGGCAAGGAATTTAAAAAATGGTAGAGGGATCGCATGCTCTACAGAAATTTTTTGGTACCAGTTGCATTGGCTAAAGTGGATCATGTAATCACTTGGAGGATTGGTAGGTTAAAAAGATAAAATAGTTTACAAATTAAGCAGTGGTACTGTTTTGCATAATGAATACCTGTGTGAAGCAAACATTGTTCATATGTGCATAGCATGCATTTCCTTAGATGACTTGTGTTGGTTGCACAGTTGCAAAGTCATGATTCTGTGTCACGGAACTGTTATTGGCTTAAAGAAAAAATGTTGCTGACTGCTAATTAATCTTGATACGATCTAAGTGTAATGCACCTACCATTGGATCACGTACAATCATATATATCTTCTGTGAAAAGATGTTTTTTGGTTGGATTAATGATTACAGTTATTGAAAATCTTTGGTTATGTTTTTTGAATGGAACTCTGAATAGTGGCAGACACTTGTTCATGGGAAGTCTCCTGATGATGCTTCAGGTCTTTGCAAAAGAAATTCATTGTTTGTTACCTTGATGACGAAATTATGCTGTTTACTGCTTGTCCACTTTGCTTGTTCTTGAAATTGTTTGATTTGTTAGGTCTAATGCAATATAGGGTTGTTTAATGATATTCTGTATCTCAGACTATGGTCTGCTAAGTTTGTTTTAGTAATCTTCTCTAACAGACACATTCGGACTCAACTGGGATGTATGATCTCTTAGGCTGACCTAGAAACTTTGTTTTATATTTAAACATTGCAGTTCAGCTTGCACAGATGTTAATGGTTACATGAACGAAATATTTATTTAATATTTTGTGTAATCTTGAATAACTTGTTCTGTTGTGTGCTATAGCATGCTGAACCTTTAAGGCAAATTAAAAAAGTGAACCTCTGTTTTGGGACAAACAGTATAGCATCAATGGGGTGTAAACCATGTTTGGGACTATCTTATATTAAAAGCTCAAGAAAAGGATTGCTGTACAGCTAGCCTGAAATTATGCTCAGCCTAGCACTCTTCTTTACACTAGATAGATGGTTGGTTGGCTTTTCTCCTGAAAGTTACAATGCTTCAAAGTGGATTAAAATGGAAATTTGGTGATTATCATTGTGGAATGTCAGTAAATGAAATAGGATAATTTACATGGAACTCTTTTGAATGTAAAATGCTAAAGTATTCGTGCTGGTGTGACAGCAGTTAAGATTTGTTAATTCTTTTTCTGCATTACTTGAAGATTCATTTTGAATCCTTTCATCAAAGAGCAGAGCTCACTGCACAAACTACCACTAGTTGAAAGGAAGCATCTGAACGGAGACATTGGTGTCAGGTTCCTTATATCCTTATGTACTAATACTTGAGACAATTGGACCTCCCCAGTAGACCAATGTGATAATGGCTGCTTTCTTATATATAATTTTTTTTTAATCAAGCTATTTCATTACATTAATCCATTGATCCTTAGTCCATGTTGTGTCATTATTCATAATTATCAAGAGTAAAGCATGCAATTTTTTAAGTAATGCACATGATGTGTTAAATAATTTTTTATCACTGATATTTTATACAATCCAACATCATGCTAACTATACTTCAGTAGTGTCTGGTAAGAGTGGACCTTAACTATTCAATTGGGTTGCGTGCAGTTCTCTTGTTATTAATTTCCCAGAATAGGATGCTCAAAATATTATAATATAAGATACTTGGTTTAGGTTCTTACCTGTATTGTCATTTCGATTTGCTGCAACTGCCTTAGCAACCCTGAACTCGAAGAGAAATAGTAGAAGAGTATACCACACTAAGCTCTGTAAGACAATGATCTGACCCAAGAGTTTGGCAGCTTCATCCCCGTACAGACCTTTTAATAAGGGAATCCCCACAATCAAGGTGTTGGGCAGTGTGGATAGAGAGAACCCAGTAATTAGCCAATCCAAACTGCCTCTAAAGCATGCTTTACTTATGACTGCAAAAAACAAGAGGGCAAGTATTTTCTGCATAGAGTCTGAGAATAGAAGTTTGAGGTTCATTTGATAAGGATTGTTGGTGGAGATAACATGGAAGGACAGTAGGGGCACTGAAAATTTGGCTACAAACTTGTTTATCCCAGTACACTGGTCAGGGGTGAAGAGCTTCCACCATTTTATTGAAAGATAGGCCAGCATCATGGCTGCATACAGTGGCACTGTTGCCTCCAGAACATGATAGACAGTGGCCAGAGAAATCATATTGGATGACCTGAAAGAATAAGGAAGCCACAGATCAGCTGGATCTGTCTCGCTTCTGGTGCATGCTTGGCCTTTTATAAAGAGAAGGCTGGGTTTGATTCCGACCTTCTTCCTTGAACAACTTAACTTTCCCTGGGATTTTAGACATTTTAAATGTCCATACAGTGCACATGGCCGCAATATCCTTTGCTGATTTGAAGTATATATACCCAGAATGCATATGGTGTATGCTAGATCTGCTGTTATCATAAACTTACTTTCTTGAATTAGAAATATTCTACTTGTTTTATTGTTAGTAGCTGTATAACTATTGTGAATTGACTTACTAAATCTGTATTTGTACCTTTCTTTGATATTTTACTCAAGTGCTTTAATGCAATAGTTTAACTATTATTTCTGCGAAACTAAATGCTATTCTTTTTCCCCCATTTTCTCTCCTTTCAATGGCTTAAAATCGAAGGACATGCATGCCATCCTGCAACCATACACATATCATGAAACAGTCATTGCTCATCTTTGCCTATTCATGTTCAATTTGGATGGGGTATTTATGTGTCAATGCTTGCATTTAGCATTGTATTCTGCAGATTTTATATATATATATAATTTTTTGGGCAGGCTTGTGTATTTCTGCTTTATATATTCACATAAGAATGTGCCTATCTGTTGTTGATCCATCTAATGCTTGGAACCTATACAGCATGAATTTGTGATATAGATTTGGACCAGAAGAACATCAAGAAAAAAAAAGAGCCTTTGGGGCATTAATGCAATTTATGCAAGGAGGCTGCTTTTGTGTCATTCTTCTTTGGACATTTTTTGGTAAAGAAACTGCTTTACCTGAATCCTAGCAAGAAAGGGATGCTTAAAGCATTGTTGGTCAGAATTCTACCTCTGCTCAAAGTATCTACGCTTAAAATATAAACGGAGGCTTGTGTACGTGCGCTTGTACAAAATTTGGAGGCTCGTTGGTAAAACTTCAAGCTGTCAACTGTATTCACAAATTTGTTTCAGCATTAGAACAATGCTAGGTGTAATACATGTGCACCAATAGTATTGGAAGAATCAAGAATCTATCTACCAACTGGAGCAACGGTTTACAATTCTCCTTTATGTGTCATGCATGCAAAGGTTTTCTCCATATATTTACCTCGTTCCTGCCCCGTTTGTCCAATAAAAGGTTTTTCACCTTATGTTAGGATGATGATATCTATCAAAGATAATGATGTCATTAGGATTTCTGTAAAGATTTTCTAGAACGATTAGCCGGTAACTCTTTTTAAGTGTGTGAATGCAATTTCAGACAATAGTACATTGTAGTTCAAATGGTACATTGAATGTTGTTTCCTTTCAAAATATATGTTAACAGGAAAGAAAACAAAAGCATTTATGACGTACAACTACTGGTTTGGTGTTCTGAAGGCTGGAGAATCCGGTCTTTGTATTTCTCCATTCTTTGGTAGGAGGTAAATGACTGACAGAGGCCATCATGGTGAGATTCGTTAATACTTGATTTGAGGCATGCCTATGGTTTGTTCCATGTAGCTCTTATTCTTATATTTGTTGTTGTTCACAAGGAAGGCAAGAATAAAGGAGCGAACTGTGGGAGAAGCAAGGGAGTGGCGCTTGCTTAAGGTGATCATTTTTTTTTTTTTTTTTTTGCCCAATGAGGGAAAAGTACAAGAATAAGTGCTAGGTGAAACATGCTTTAAAACTGAAATTATATACCAAATAAGCCATGCTTCTCCTTTAACAAAGCCTTCTGCTCACTGTTATCTTTCTTCAGAGCCATGCTACTTTCGGCATCCAAGGAACCGTTGTTCAGGCGAGGGAGCGGCGGCCCATGCGAGGATCAAAATATTTTCTTTCCGGTGACCGGAGCCAAATTTATTCTTGGGGCCCGAACATCTCCCATCATCAAATTTATTCATTTAATTGCCAGGATTTTTTTTTTTTCTTAAGAAAAAAAGAAAGGAAAGAATATTTCAAGATTGGCTAAGGAGATTTGTGCCCATAGAAATATGAGATCTACTTTAGCTTTACTTGCTACTTGCTAGAGCTAGACTGACCGTGCACCCTAATTGAATGCTTGGTGCTGACGTCGAGGCAGTGCTTTAGCCATCGGCAGACAGAGAGCGAGTTTGCTTTCATGTTTTCTGGCACTATTCTCTGCTAACTTGGTTGATTCGGTCTTGGAGTCTCCTCCTGCTGAGCCTTTTAAGCACTAATAGTGCTAAGCATGGCATGCATAATTCTCATGTCCAGCTGGGACGTGCACGCGAGCCCCACGAGCCTCATTTTAGTTATCGGTGAATATCAGTATTTTGAAAACTGGATTGAACAATAAATTAGCTTGATATTTGGATCATAGATCAATCGGTTCGATCGGATAGGTCAGTTTGATTGAACCAAATAATGTTATAATTAATTTTTAATTTAATAATATAAAAATAAAAAATATAAATATCATAAAAAAATATCTTTAAAACTTATCTATTTAAAAAAAATTGTATAATATAAAATTATAGAAAAATATCTTTAAAACTATAGATAGATTATTTTTTGATGTAAACAAGTGAAAAATTAAAAATTTAAAAATTTAATCTTAATTTTATTTATCAAAATTAAAAGTCTAAAAAGCAGGAATTGGGAACCTGAAAAGTTCAATGGGTTTTTTAATTTTTATCGGATCATATAAAAGTTAATTTTAATAATAAAATCGGATTGAACTGATGATTGATGTTCAATTGGACCGGTTTGATTAATCATCCGATCCATTTTTAAAATCATGGCGAATAACTCTAACCATTTATGATAGGATGAATTCTATGACTCGATCTATCATTTTTGACTTTTAAACTTTTGGTGATATCTCACTAAACGCACATAACCGTGTGTCCTATTATCAATAAGCTACATATGCAATAAGACTCAACATGCAAATGTTTTTAGCTATTGCCTGTTACAGGTACAATTTGTAACGTTTCAAATCTATCAGAACTTAAATTGTAAGCACTTCAATTTTTTTTTTTTTTTCATCCGATTTAAGATTATTTTTTAGGTATTACATTATCCTTCCTTATAATGCCATCTGATCCAAAAAAAAATTTAAGCAAAATTATTTGATAATAAGTAAGCTTGGTTATAAGTACTTTAATTTTTTTTTATTTAATATAAATTTATTTTTTTAAGTATTACAACATCATAGCAGTTAGATAGTACTCCATCATACAAATTGCATGATTGCAACTCAAATGAATCTCTACATTTGATTCCGTTCCTGCCTATAAAGAAAAACCCTATTCCAAGATCGAGGCTTCCCTTTTCTTCTCTCTCTTCCCCTTTTCCACATTTTCTAAGCCTCTGAGTTCCTCAATCTCAATTTTTTCTCCTTTTTTCTTCTATCTCCTCTCTTTCTCCACATTTTGTAAGCTTCATCATCTTCATTTTTTCTCTATTAGAATCCCTTGTTCTTCATTTTTTTTTCTTCCATTAGAATTTCTCGGTCTTCAAATTTTCTTCATGAGGAAGGTTACAAGGCACGCCCTTAATTTTTTTCTCCTTATCTAACTAATTTGAATATTGAAGAACTTTAGGCAGTCATCCTTGGCATGTCTTTTATCCAAAAGCATTGAAGAGCATGTCTTTTATAGCTTACCTTTCGTCTAAAAGCTGCGACTTTGAATATTGGAGAGCATGTCTTTTGTCCCAAAGCTCTAACCCAAATGTAAGGTTCTTTCTTGCTGGATTCATACTTTCATTTGTTTCTAGTTTCTAATCCATCATTTTCATCATTACCACTTTTCTGTTTTCCACTCATTATTTTCAATCATTATCACCGCAGAATTTCTTTGCTGAATCATAGCACCATCAATTACCCTTGCATCCAATTTATGTACTCGCTTTTATTGGGGGTAAAGGTCAATGTTCTATCTTTCAGCCGGTGAGCTCTTTGTGGACGTGGGCGTGGGCGTGGGCGTGGAAGGCAAATCTATCAACCCATATGCGGCTGATAGCTCTGCTGAGACGGATTAAACCACTTGACTTTCAATCTGGATATCCAATCTTGTGCACATCAGAAGAGGGAGTGACATCACTAACTAGGCTTGCAGCCTATTGATGTATCATGCCTACAACATGGTTCAAGATAACAAAAATCAGAAAATGTTGCAACGACTTCCATTCTTTCTGAAGCCTCCCATTGCATCCATCATCTATCTTTAGGCAGCAAGAGTAGTCTCGTCATAAGAGTCGTCCCACGATGGCTACTGTTGAAATGAGGCTGCTTCAATTTGTCCAACCAGAATCGACCGCCGGTCAAATAAATCCAACAATAATATGCAACTCACTGTTACTCAATTGGAGCTCAATCAACAGTAGCAGCCAATCAAGTTCAAAACAAAAGAAATAACTATGACAATAACGAACAGTTTATCTCCATCCATTTTGCTTTAACCATGCACCCATAAACTATTAACAACAACAACAACAATAATTACAAAGCCATAACCCCAAAATCATGCACACAAAATACTCACAATATTTACACATGAAAATAGCTGGTTCAGCAATACATCCAAAAACATGCACACAAGATACTGACAATATTTACACCATCTCATATTTTGTTTTCTGCATATCCCTCATATAAGCACCGAATGAAAGCACAATACCATGAAAAGAAACAGTCCATCGTCTGAAACAGCTGATTCATCACCAGAAAACCAGCCTTATTGGGTCTTACTCATGAGTGGTGTGAGCCTGGAGGAGGCCGTCCCTTACTTGTGCAGCAATGTCCCTCACAGCCCCAGGCCCATGGGGGATGAAGACAGAAGAGGACTTTGAGGACGCTCCAATCTCTTTCATTGTGTCAAAGTACTGGGTCACCAGCACCATATCCATGACATCCTTGGCTGTGGTCCCGGGCACATTTACTGAGAAGGCAAGCACGCTGTCCCTCAGTCCATCCACAATGGCCTGGCGTTGGCGTGCTATACCAAGCCCTGCCAAGTATTTGGATTCTGCATCTCCTTCAGCACGCTTGATCTGCAGTATTTTCTCAGCTTCAGCCTTTTCATTTGCTGCCACCCTCAGCCTTGCAGCTGTTGCAACAGTTGACAGTACATTAAAGAAAAACCATGGTAACATCTAGCAATAATAGTTTAAATAAAATTGTAAATCCTTTCACTCTCACAGTTAAACTAGAAAAGCACCAAATATGGGCTCGACGTCTGTTTTAACTACACCAGTTTTAAGATTGATAACAAGAAGCCAGCATATTCACACCATGTACAAACAGATGCCATCAGATAGATCTTCAAATAATCAGAGTCTAAGACATTGTAATATGCAGCTAATAAAAAAACATAAAATTTTCAAAAAGGAGAAATAATAGCTGGATTATATATATCATACAGCTGGACCTCCACCCATTCAAGGCACAATTTTTTTTTAAAAAATATGCCCATCATAGGTGGCACAGGTTCACCACTCAATGGAATTTACATGGTTCCACAGAATGCGAGTCACGAATCATAAACTGAGATGCATGATGCATGGGTGCTTGCGCATCACGTGGTCATAAGTGAGGTCTCCCATTCCTCAGAGAAATATGACGGTGGCAGTGCCAGAACAAGATCTTACATTAAGATGCATAAAATGTGGCCTCGTGCACATCACATGGGCATAGGCATCCATGCACAGAACCAATCACACATCTCAATATGATATGTGCAACAGTGTTGTATCAGAATATCCAATGATCCAGTGAGCATTGGACTTATTGTATGTCCTTGCACGTCCCCTTAGAATCACCTCCATTAATCAACTCCCACATACATGTTCTACTATGCTATACAACCTAATGCCTGTAGCAGATTAGCACCTATCATATATCTTGCTTACACAAGCATTCCACATGTAAGGGTGGCAATGCTTAATCCATTTATCCTGTTTAACATAATTCAAACCATTGTCCTATTTAATAATTCAAGTTTAGCTTAATATATATATATTTTGACCCAACCTACATCCGACCCGACCCTATCTAGTCCGACCCAATTCAATTGCCACTCATAGCCACACACCCATTTTCATGATATAGCAAACATACTGAAGCATTGCCTCAAAAATTATTCCAAGTTTACATGATGAACTCCAATGAAAAAAAAAAAGTCAACCTATGGTGGACATGCATGCGAATGCACTTATTGTTAATGGCAGGCAACCTACATGTACCATTCACATTTTCAGGTTAAAACTGGATTATGCACACTAAAGAAGAAAGATCATGCATAGATTCACAATGAAAAGTCACTCAAAAACAAGTTCACTCCAATGAGAGGGAAGAGATCATCAATTAATGCCAAAAACATTAAGCCCTGGAATTTTGAGCTCCAAGCAAATGAAATATAACTTGCCTGCATTAATCTCATTCATTGCTCTCTTAACATGCTCATCAGGCTCAATATCCACAATGAGTGTTTGAACTATCTCGTATCCGTACATTGACATTGCCTGCATTACCAAAGAGGTGGTCATTTGACTAATTTGTCCAAGTAAAATATAATAATGGATGAACATATTGATCACCTTTTCAAGTTCTTCTTCCACAGCTTTTGCAATTTCATTCTTCTGTTCGAATACATCATCTAAGTTCAGCTTTGGAACACTTGCCCTGATGACTGTCAGCAACAGAACATCTATAAGGAATCTACTATTTCTGGATTTAAGTTTTCATCATAGAAATTTAATTAATACCATTTGACCCATTAAAACAGTTTCATCATGGTCAAACTGACATTTAGCCAAACATCATAACTAGTTAACAAGGAAGCTAACAAAAACTGTAGCAGCAGCAGTGCCTAGAGGAGTCCAAATTCAATGATTAGGATTCGCAACATAACTTGCCTCAAATGTCTGTCGACACAGCAAGTCAGACAGTACAAATAAAAAGGTAAAAAATAAAAATAAAAAATCCAAACTGGATTTATCTGTCGGTCCAAACCAATACAAAACTCTATTAACTGGGAAGTAGAAAATGTGTTTTTGTATTCTATGCACATTGGATTTAAATGAAAAGGAGCACCAACACAAGAATTCATAAAATAATAAAAATAATTATGATCCACAACTTGATGAAAGATTTGAAGAATTTGGACCATAGATATTGGGAAACATTTTTACCACTTCGATGGAAGTTTTGCAGCAAACCAAAATGGAGAAACATTATGAAGCAGGTTTTGAGAAATGCATAATTCACTTTCTCAAGAAAACTAATATGCCGTTTTCCCTGCAAGCTCAGATTTCTTCTACAATGTATGGCTTGTCATGTTTTACCTATTTGGATTTACATCAACTGTTTGATTGGACTCCATAATTTTATGGACTTTAATAACAGATTTTCTCCTTTAATTAAAACTAAATCAAATTAGGTTAGACTGACAACAAAAGAAAATTTAAATCAACTACGTTTTTATTCCATTATTGTAATAACAAAGTTAGACAGGATTCTCTCACAGACAGAGAGAGAGAGAGAAAGAGGAGGAGGAGCGGCAGAGAGCTGATCAAAAGCCAGTCATGTGGGAAAGATCATATTTTGGAACCAATCAGCACCCATCTAAGTTGAATACACAGCAGAATTAGTAGACTTCATGAATCAAAATGCCAAGGTCCTGTAATCAAGAGGGAAACATAACTTCTCACTCCAAATGGATTAGAAGTTCAAATCTTAGAGTTATAGGAGTACAAGACAGGTTCTATGCATGTGTACTTGCTGCATACATCTGCATGCATGTTAACAATCTGGAAGAAATTGTTAAAGAAAGGTGCTTAACATGCATGGAGAAATTGTTAAGGACAGCATATGAAGAAGCCCTGTATTTCTTTACACCTTTTAGAGAGACCAAGAACTCTTTACAATTTTCTAGATGAATGTAACACTCGTTTCAGGAAAAGGTGCCCATGTATATATTGTTTACAAATGAAACAGTGTCAATGGATAAGAAAAGAATAAGATTAATTAAAAATTATGGAAAAAAAATTTGGACGATGGTTTTTTCAGCAATCCACACAAGTCTTATTAGCAGTAAAATTCTATCCAGAGTGTCAAACCTAGTTGGGAATCTCTCAGGAAATTCATTCTCGCATATGCTTCCCAAGCATGTCCTATACAAAAAATTTGAAAGCTTCAGTTCCCTGTAGCCACCCTCAAATCTGCTCTCACGCCAACCTCCAACTCCAAGGG